>CM073462.1:6867500-7102500 GCA_037074485.1 Delonix regia | reverse complement strand
GAAGCAAACACTGTGAAGAGATGACCCAACTTAAGAGCAAGCAAAGACATGAATACACCATTTCTCACGTTGAGGGAAAACCAATAAAAGGGGACCTTATGTAAATCCGAGCCCAAATGGTGCAGTAAATTGTCTCCTCATGATGCAAGACTTTTTTGTAAGAAAATTGCCTGGACACGATGCAAGACTTTGGCAGAAAGATAAATCGCCTGGACACGATGCAGGACTTTTGACAGAAATGTAGATCACCTAGACACGATGCAAGACTTTGTCAGAAAAGTAAATTGTCCTGGACACGATGCAGGACTTTTGACAGAAATGTAAATCGCCTGGACGCGATGCAGGACTTTTTGAAAGAAAATTGCCTGGACACGATGTAGGACTTTGTTAGAAAAGTAAATTGCCCTGGACACGATGCAAGACTTTTGACATAAATGTAAATCGCTTGGACGCGATGCAAGACTTTTGACAGAAATGTAAATTGCCTGGACACGATGCAGGACTTTTAACAGAAATGTAAATTACCTGGACACTATGCAGGACTTTAACAGAAATGTAAATTGCCCTGGACACAATACAAGACTTTTGACAGAAATGTAAATCGCTTGGACACGATGCAGGACTTTGGTAGAAAATGTAAATTGCCTAGACGCGATACAGGACTTTTGACAGAAATTGTGAATTGCCCTAGACATGATGCAAGAACTTTTGATAGAAAATTTCCTGGACACAATGCAGGGACTTTTGACAGAAATGTAAATTACCATGGACATGATGTAGGGCTTTTTGAAAGAAAATTGCCCGGACATGATGTTGGACTTTGGCATTGATTTGAAGAGAGGTATTCACCTTGTATGGAATATGCTATCACGCAGTGCAATACGTACACCTATGTGAGATACATACCATCATGCTCAGACTGTAGCATGATTTGTCCGCTTGCTAAGCTTGCCATCTTTATGACCATGGTGTTCCTTAAGAGTGAATAGATCAAATTTTGCCAGGTTTTGCCCTCGACATTTGAATCATTATCTCATGAAACTCCAGGATGATTTTTCTTGAACAATAAAAATACTTATGCCAAGGAGGGGTGTGACTCTTTTGGAAGCACCTCTTGTCATTCACAAGATGTGATATAACACATGTTCGTGCGCTAAATGCATGGTGCATATGTTTTTCCCCTTTTTAAAACATCAATTCTGCACGTTAGATGGATACACGAGCTAGATATATGATGAACGTGAGGAACCATGTATGCATGAGATATGCAAGTTTTTGAAGGATAGTGAAAATTTTGTTTACTTTGATACATTTCCAAAATGATGCTTATACCCTAGGCGTTAGAAATAAGAGAATGCTATGTGAGCGTAAACCTTCTACCTTATACTTTGGAAACTGGAGGGGTGACATATTAAGTCATAGTTTGTGCTGGTTAGAAAGAAAACCATATTGCCTGAAGCGAAAGAATTATCTAACTAAGCTTCTTCTATTATGACTTTTAATTTGTCATTTCAATAGCCGATGGTCCCCATAACTTTATCTTTTTGGGCTAACACTTGGTAAGCTTAGTTTCCTTTCCTTATGGTAGACCAGGGGATATTGAAAATGCTTCAATCTCTTTTTATGAAGTAACCCAGTAACAAAAATAGAAATGCCTAGACGCGTATATGTTACACATTTTAATCTTCATCCCAGTAATTGCTTGGAAGCACTTATTTAAAAAAAAATCATGGTTGCCTTCAAAATGTGTATCATTGGACAATATTTTGAATGACATTATTCACTTGAATATTTATTTTGCATATTGAATGAATGGAGCAATTATAAAGGCGATACAATTATATAAAAAGAAGAAGAGTGATAGGAAGCAAGTCTCTTAAATGAGTAAGCAACTTTTGTAAATAGATCACATGGTCCTAAGGAAAATAGGTGATAGATTGGATACAAATGCAAAAGAGAGCAAAAATGGTAACTGGGATGGCTTTGACTTTAAGCTCCAGGAGAGTCTCGTTGCTTGAGCTTGGTATTGCCTCGGATACACATATTTTGAAACTTGTTAATGAAGACAATCTTTAAGGATCCTTCCAAGTGAGAGATTTAGTCTTGTGCAGCCTCACTTCATTCATCATCTATTGCCCTAACTTTTGCTTAAGCTGCCTTTTTAGGTTTTCGACTTAACGGGCCTCGATTGTAAAATCTTCTTTCTTTCTTTTTCGTCGTTCCCATTTTTAAGCAAAGTATTTCTTTACTGCATCTAAGTTAACTGGTCTTTCGAGCTCCCTTCCATTCATATTGGCAAGGACCAATGCACCTCCAGAGAATACTCATATCACCACATATGGACCTTCATATGAAGGTGCCCATTTGCCTCTATTATCCTCCAGATTTGGGAGGATCTTTTTCAGAACCAATTCCCCTGGCTCGAATTCTTTAGGATGAATCTTTTGATTAAAGGCCCTTGCCATCCTTTTCTGGTATAGTTACCCATGAAACATAGCTACTAGTTGCTTTTCTTCGATCATATTTAGCTGCTCGTATCGTGTCCTTACCCATTCACTCTCCTCTAGGTTGGATTCTATCAGCACTCAAAGAGAAGGGATCTCAACCTCAATTGGGACTGCCTCTATGCCATATACTAAAGAGTAAGGAGTTGCCCCTATGTATGTATGTATTGTTGTGCGATACCCATGGAGAGCATACGAGAGCATCTCATGCCAGTCTTTGTAAGTGATAGTCATCTTACTGATGATCTTTTTTATGTTCTTATTTGCTGCCTCGACTGCCCTATTCATCTGTGGCCGATAAGGTGCAAAATTGTGATGCTTAATCTTAAATTGTTCACATAACTTCTTAATGTCAGCTCCATTCAGGTTAGGGGCATTATCAGTGATTATCCTTTCCGATATACCATATCGACATATAATGTTTAATTTCAGAAATCGAAGGAAGACCCTTTAGGTAATATTGGAGAAGGAGCATGCGTCTATCCATTTTATGAAGTAGTCGATGGCTACTAAAATAAATCGGTGTCCGTTAGACGCCTTTGGATTGATAGGACCAATCACATTGATTCCCTACATCGAGAATGGCCAAGGTGCCACCAAGTTGTATAGGGGTTGTGGTGGAGCATTGATCCTATTGGCATATATCTGACATTTATGACATCTTCTCACATAGTCAATGCAATCTTTCTCCATGGTTAACTAAAAGTACCCACACCTTTGAATTTGCCTAGTCATGGTATGGCTGTTAGCATGAGTTCTACACATCCCCTCATGAATCTATGTCATTATCCTTCGTGCTTCTGATGCATCCACACATCTAAGCAAAGTGTTATCCCTTTATCTTTTATACAACACTTCTCCTCTAAGGAAGAAACTCATTGCCAATCAACGAATGGTCTTTTGGTTATTCTCAGATGTTCCAGTCAGATATTGCTGACTTTGGACGTAGTTTTTTATGTCATGGAACCATGGTTGCCCATCGCTTTCTTCCTCCATATTTAGGCAGTGAGCTGGGGTGTCCCAAGTTTCAATCTGCACTAGTAGCATGTTAGCCCCATAATCTAACTTGATCATTATAACGAGGGTAGCCAACGCATTAGCAAACTGATTTTTGTCACGAGTCAAATGTGTGAAGTTTATCTCCTTAAACTTTGACATCAATTTCGTTAGGTATCTTTGGTATGGGATCAGTTTGGGATCTTTGGTTTGCCATTCTCCCTTTACCTGATAAATTACAAGGGCTGAATCTCCAATCACATCAAGATATTTGACACCTAACTCTAAGGCAGCTTGCAGGCCATTGACATAAGCCTCATATTCTGCCACATTATTTATGCAGTCAAAACTAAACTTGATTGCCACTGGATATTGTTTACCTTCGGGCGATGTTATCACAGCCCCTAATCCACTACTGTGTACATTGGAAGCCCTATCAAAATTGTCAATTTGACTTCCTTTGGTTCATCTTCTTCCACTGTCAGGATATCCTCATCCGGGAACTGGAAATCCAACGGTTGGTATTCATCCAAAGGACTAGCCGCCAAATGCTCAGCTATAATGCTCCCTTTGACTGATTTGCTGGTCATATACTTTATATCATATTCTAAGAGTATCACCTGCCACTTTGAGACTCTTCCTGATACATGAGGACTCTCAAAGATGTATTTGATTGGATCCATCCTGGAGATCAGCCATGTGACATGATATAGCATGTACTACCTCAGTCTCTTTGTGGTCCACACGAGGCTACAATAGGTCTTCTTAATTAACGGATACCGTGACTCACATTCATTAAACTTCTTGCTTAGGTAATAAATCGCTTGTTCCTTTTATCCCGACTCATCATGTTGTCCTAACACAGCACCTATGGACCCTGGTCGGATTGTCAGATAAAGGATAAGGGGCCACCTTGACGTAGGTGGCACCAAGACAGAGGGATTCAAGAGGTATTCTTTTATCCTATCAAATGCCTACTAACAAGTCTCATCCCATTCCCCTGGTTGATTCTTGCGTAATAATTTGAATATTGGTTAGCAAGTGGC
This sequence comes from Delonix regia, assembly GCA_037074485.1. Lineage (NCBI taxonomy): Eukaryota > Viridiplantae > Streptophyta > Magnoliopsida > Fabales > Fabaceae > Delonix > Delonix regia. The sequence goes on along the minus strand of CM073462.1, from coordinate 7,097,954 downwards.
AGTTAGGTTTGCAATGAACCTAGCTATGTAATTCAAATGTTCCAATAACCTTCTAACTTCTGTTTCCGTACTTGGTGGTGGCATGTCACGAATGGCCTTAATTTTATTGGGGTCCACTTCTATTCCCTGCTTACTGATGATGAACCCCAAACGTTTCCCCGATATGGCCCTGAATACACACTTATTAGGATTCAACCGGAGTTTGTACTTTTGCAGTCTTTCAACGAGCTTTTGCAACACATCCACATGACTTTCCCCTTTGGCTAATTTAGCAACCATGTCATCCATATATACCTCTATTTCTTTATGCATCAAGTCATGAAACAGGACTACCATCACACGTTGATATGTGGCTTCGGCATTTTTAAGCCCAAAAGGCATTACCATGTAGCAGAAGGTTCCACATTGAGTGATGAAAGTGGTTTTCTCTTTATCATCGGAGTGCATGGGAATTTGATTGTAGCCAGAATATCCATCCATGAAGGAATATCTGAAGCTTTTTGCTGTATTGTTGATTAGAACATCAATGTGAGGTAAAGGAAAGTCATCTTTTGGGCTAGCCCAGTTTAAGTCTCTATAATCGACACACATTCTCACTCGTCCATCTTTCTTTGGTACAGGGACTATGTTCGCGACCCATTGAGGGTATTTAGCAACTTCTAGAAAACCAGCCTCCCATTACTTCATTACTTTGTCCTTGATTTTAAGGGACATTTCTGGGCTCATCCTTCTTAATTTTTGTTTCTTGGGCCCCACATTAGGGTACAAAGGTATTTTATGGGCAGCAATTTCAAGATCTATTCCTAACATATCCTGGTACGACCACGCAAACACATCCATATATTCTTTAAACAAATTGATAATTTCTTCCCTTTCTGGATTATCCATTATTTTAAACTCCTTTTTGTCATTTTCTGTCCCCATATTAATTACTTTTGTGATTTCTTTATGCAGAGTGATTCCCTTTTATGAAGATTCTATTATTTTAGCGAAGGTTCGAGATAACTCATCATTATTATTAGTTTCTAAGTCATTTATATCCGAGACAACATGTGGCTCATTCAAACAGTGCCCATGTGCTTCTGCTTCAGACAAGAGTTCTAAGGATTCAAACTCCTTGGAAAGTAGGTAAAAAAGACAAGAATAAATACAAAAAGATAGAATATAAACAAGATTTTGGCAAAAAGATTGAAATTGTTGCATCCATTCGATATTCAAAATAAAATTTAAATTGTTAGTTATTACAAAACTCTTGAAATGATATTCAAAATATTACTCTATTGACATGACATCTAACAACATTTCAGATTCCCAATTGTTAAGTGCTTCTCCTAGTTCATCCAGCTGGATCCACATGGCTTTTGTGTGATCTCTTTCTTCTTCACTCGCCATTACAACTGGGTAACTTGGGTGTATCATCTCAGTAGAAATAGGAAATATTTCTCGAATATGGGGTATTTCCATTTTTCCTCTCGGCTTACACTCCTTCCATCGTGTCCCGTGAGTCTCCACAGACAGCTCATATCCTAACCCTTGCCATACCGGATTTTCAGGCAACTCAACCGGTTCTCCTATGCCTTGCAGATTAACGCCCAATCTTTTTCCTTCTTGATACCCATTATCCATCATGATCTTGGCCACTACTTGATTGACATCCTTAGTAGCTGGCACCTTTTATAGATTTTCCCGACTCTAACACCTCCAGACTCTAGTAGGAGCTGTCCATAACCTGTTTGGCATTCTCAATGTAGGGCACCGTGCTTGGTTTGCTAATGATCATCTCTTCTTCACCTTTTACTGTGATGAGTTTCCCTTCATCAATGTACTTGATCCTTTGATGCACGGTTGATGGTACTGCACCAGCTGTATGTATCTAAGGTCTTCTTAGGAGTATCATATATGCCACGTCAATGTCTATGACCTGAAACTGAACTGTAAATAGGTTTGGACCAATTTCCACAGGGAGCTCAATCTTTCCAATTACTTTTCTCCTTGTCCCATCAAAGGCCCTCACTACCATGTCATTATACTCAATACATGACTTTTCGACCGGTAACTGCCCTAAAGTGGATAAGGGTAGAATGTTCTCCATCAATGAGTACTTTAGCAATCACATACCCATAGTATTTCAAAGTAATGTGGAGGGCTTTAGGCTTTCCAACCAGCGCGGGGTGTATCTCGTCCTAAAAAAAAAACGATCAGGGTGGAGTTTTTCACCGCATTTATCATGTTCACCACCTTTTCCGGGGTAATATCAGGATGCATGTAGGCTTCATTTAGCACTCTCTATAACGCCTTTCGGTCGGCCTCGAATTCATTATAAGGGTCAAGATTGAAATTCAAGCTGGTGTTTTTCACAGTTGAACAACCATATTATACTCGCTCTACTTCATAATTTTCAAGAACTCCTCTACTTCCTCTCGTTCTCCTTTCCTAGGGGCCTCTTTTAGGTTTAAACTTTCACCTACTTCCCGGTTTGGGTTTGGAGTTCCTTTTACGTCCTTGGAGTATACCCAACCGCTACGAGTAATTCCTCTTATGATTTCTGCATGCCCTTTTTCTATGATGGGCCTTTCTCCTGATGCTTCATTATCATGCGAGTATTCTATTTTTAGACCATAATTCCATGGTACAGCGTGATTGCTTTGATACGAAAATGGAGACGGCACATGGATGACAGCGGTCGGATTTTTTGTTGGGCACTGGTGCAGGTATAACAAGCAAGGATCCTTTCATTATAGTTTGCAGGTCGCAATTACTTTGGGCAGGAGTGACCTCCTTAACTTCGTAGACTGGCTTATTAACCACTAGGAAAGAGCTCTAGGGTTTCGTGGGGCCAGACAATTCCTTAGTCTTGGAACCATCCTTTTCTGTGACACACATGTTCCCTTTAGTGGGTTCTTAAGTCTTTTCGATGGTCAGAACTCCCAACGTCATCATTCTCTGTGCTAACTCCTTAAATTGCCCATAGTCTTTAATGTCATGCCCTACTTCCCTTTCATAAACTCACAGTAATTGTTCTGTAACCTTCTAGGTATGTCTTGCTCCTCATCCTGAGTGGAAATATAATCAGCGTCCTTCAAGCTCTCATATAACTGTCGTAAAGTGCATGATCCATCCGTCAAGTTTTTCAAGCTGGGCTCTTCTGTGCCTATCATGGACACTTGTTTCCCTTTATCATGATTTGGCAAGGGGTTAGTGACAATGTTAGGGTCATTACCCGCCTTTAAGCCAATATGATTGTTATCTAATAATGCCAAAACGTGCCTCCTGAAGGCATCACACTTGTCAATATTGTGCCTGGTAGCTCTCATGTAGTACTCACAAGTAGCGTTAGAGTCATACCACCCAGGGAATGGTGGCTGAAGTGGCTTAACAGGCTTAGGACCCATAAGGTTTTTTGCCACTAAGTCGTGAAAGAGCTCAAATCGACTGACATTGAAGTTAGGTAACAGCCTATCATCGGGAGGCTGTTGAGTGGGCCTAAACCCTTTATTTTGGACCATTATTGGTTGTGGTCCAAGATGGGATTGTGGCGGTGTTGGGTAACTTATATAACTGCTCATAGCTGGGCCTCACAGCTAGTAGGCCATGGTTGGGCTCTAGCTATGAAACGGTGCTTGGTGATATTGATTACGCATAGGGCGAGGGTGCTGGTATGCAGCATGGACATTACTAACATCTCCTTCCTTCTTTCGATTGCTTATAGGCCTTCTGGTTTCTGTGGATGTATTTTCAAACAATCCGTCACGCACATCAGCACCTATTCTCTCCCAAACCTGGATAAGGTCAGCAACTCATTCACATGGGTCTCTAATATGATTTTACAATACGGGTCCCCCAAGGTATGAATGAAATAGGAACATAATTATGAGTCCATAAGTGGTGGTTGAACCTCAGCTACTGTGGCTCTCCACCTTTGGGCGTATTCCTTAAAGGTCTCCATTCCTTTCTTCTTCAACCCCTTTAAGTGCTCTCGTGTGGGAGCTGTATCCAAGTTGAACCTGTATTGCCTCATAAACACATCAGTAAGATCTCTCCATCTCTTTAGTTTTGAGTGATGTAGTTTCATGAACCAATGTAATGTTGCGCCAATCAGGCTCTCATGGAAGAAGTTTATAAGGATTCATCCCTAGACCATACTGACATTTTGGTGCAGTATGACTTTAGATAATAGTGTGGATCTCCACTACCATCATACTTAGTGAACTCAGGTACTTTAAATTTTTTAGGAATTGGTACCTCTGGGGCTAAACATAACTCCTCCAATTCCACAGACTTCCAGTTAGTCGGCCCCTGTAAAGCTCACAACCTATCCTTCACCTTCGCTATATCTTCTTCCCTGTCTTTCTTTTTATTATCCTCTTTCACCTTGAGGCAAGTATTAGCGGCGGGCTAGGTAGGACCGGTGAACGCGATAGCCAGTTCTCCTCCTGGGAGATTATAGGTGAAAGCGCCCCCCTAAGTCCATTCCTAATACTTTTGTCCTTCCATTCCTAAAGTCGGGGGATTTGAGGGTCGACTTACCATCGCAGGCCTCTGTGTTGGTTTTGGCACTCCTGTGACTGAGGGACTACCTGAAGTTACTCCCGGTATCTCAACACTTGAATTAGGGACCCCATGATCCGCATTCGTGGTGTTAGTGGCATTTGGCAAAATATTTTTTGAAGCCACACTTGAGTTCATGTTCTACAATAACTTCATCATTTCTAACATTTGAGACTGCATGGTCCCTATTTGATCTTTTAATGTTCCCACTTCGACTTCTAACCATTGCTCAGAATCTGATTGATTATTTTTAGTAGACATAACTTTGACACGTGCCTGGGTTAGATACGTTCGGCTTGACGGCTGAGCTTGGTTAGACGGATTCTTTCCCCCTCGGGCAATGTTGGCTTCTCACCTACATTTTGAAAAAGGAAATGATAGACCTTAATAATAAAGCAATCACTTAGGTTTTTATTTTATGTTTTTTTTTTTAATTTTATTTTTACTTGTTAATATGTTAACTTGGCATAAAGGGCATAGGAATCTCGGACCCTTGAATCCTTGAGGGTACGTATTGTATCACTCAATGAATCAAACTTAATGGCTAACGCAAGGGATGTTTAAATGTCCACATGCGCAGGTCTATTTTGCACCACACAACCTATTCATTCTTCGCATGATTTCTGACACTCCACATATGAGTAATGAACATATCTAATAACCCAAAGAAGAAGTCGTGCATTTCACTAAGGACAAAATGTTTGATTACATCACTTGATTTGAGGTTATACATCAAAAAGTGACCCAGCCTATGAATTCATATTACAAAATATGGAAGTTGTCACCCTTTCTCACTCATCTAAGTTTTCATCAACATCTTTAGATCTTCCATAAGGTTATGACACAAGATGAAAAATTCATTTATAGCTGCAGGAGTCTTTACAGGGATGGTGTGTCCTTCAGCTTGTTTATATGCATACGTGAATTCAGGAATGGCATCATTGGCAAATAGAATTATCCTTCTTGAGCATTCTAGCCACATTTCCTTCTCAATCACTTGCTCTTCGTGGCGAGTCTCCCACAACCGAGCCTTTTTAGCTTAATGGTTGAGCTGTTCAATTAAGTTTTGTACTGTTATCGCATTATCACTCTTGACACTAGCCACCTCCCTCGTTTTTTCTTCCAACCGTTTAGTGAGGATTTCGATTTCTCATTAGAGGTCATTAGGAGACTTAAGTTCTTCCACCTCCCTCATCATGGCATCCTTTTCTTTAACAGCCTTTAACAATCGAGTTTGATAATTGAGGGCCTTCTTGTTGCTTTCTTCAACTCGTCTTTGAACCCTTTTTACTGTGTCTTTTAATTTGTCATTTTCCTCCTTCAATCTCTTTAGCTCAGTATTCATTTATGACTATTTTCTTATTTTTGCTCTTTTGTCTTCTTGTGACTTGGCTAAGCCTTCCAAGTGCCTCTTGCTTAATTTCTCCAAACTTTGCAGCTCAACCTTTTTACCCTCTAATTGGTTGGCCAGACATTCATTAACCTCTTATAGGTTGTTACTCAATAAGGGATTGCGAGGCCCTAGGGGTGGATGGGTCCCACCAGTCCTCTCCTTGAGCCAAGCCTCATATCATTTCGTAGTTGCCACGGCGTGCTTTCCTAGCTCGAACCTCCCTTTACACACCACATGATTCCATGCATATCTTATCTTATGGGTCATTCCCACCTTCAACGGATCACTGTAATAGAAATTGACTCTTTGCATAGCCTCTTCAAACGGCATGTCCTGTTCGTATGCAAATTGGCAATGCACAATCGCGAGGTTATAGTTAATGCATCCTCGAGCACCCATAAGGGAAACGTTAGGGAAGTTCCCGCAGCAATAAATGATATCCTTGCTTTCCCACCAAGAGAGTTTCCACTAAACGGTGGTATCTTCAAGGTCTTCTATCTTTTTGATCCACTTATCGCGGTTCATTCTTGCTTGTAGTGGAATTGACCCTTCACGATGTGGATAATCTCGAATTGGGTGATGGAAGGTGTCAAATCTCGTACCGATTTGGTATTCCCTACCATAGACATGATTAACCCACCATATGTTCAATAGCAGCAAACAACACTTCAATTTTCCTTTCTTCTCTCTATGACAAAAACTTAATGTTAGAAATGTTTCTACTAAAAGCGCTGGCACTGGGTTCACCTGGTGATTTTCTACCATCCATAGGACACTTACCGCTGCCAGATCAACTACCCCGACTGCCAATGGGAATAATACTAACCCATATACCGCCAAGGTGAGGACTTTTCTGAAAACAACCCAATTCCCTTTCTCAACTAATGCCTTCAACCTTTTCTCTAAATATTTCCTGGATAAACCTTCTGTTGCCCCAGAACGGCATAACTGTACTCGTGTAGGTTCCTCCCCAAGAATTTGAGCCACCACGCGCTTGGAAGGGAGATATCTAGGGTATAAATAGACAGGAGTATCCCTGTTAACAGGCATTTTCATCAAGCCTCTGTATTCCTCTAACGTGGGTACAAGCTGGAAAGTTGGAAATGTGAATCATCTCAATGAATCGTCCCAATGTTGGGCTAGGACTGCAAGTGCCTCAAGTTGGATAGGGATTGGTAATAAATCCAAGATGTCTCCATAATCCTTTTGAAAATGGTGGAGTTGCTCCCCTCTAAGTTTCTCACTCATAGTAATTAAGCTTTCAACTAATTCAGCTTCTACCTTCACTTTAACTATCTTCCTAGTCGAGATTATCCCTGTTGGACTTGTGTCTTGAGGTTGTGTGATGTCCAATGATTCCATCATATCTTTATGCCAATCAACAGAAATAACGACTCAAGCTGTAACAAGTCCATTGGTTAGAAATAAAATGGAATGGGCACATAGACTTCTTTAATTAATACATTATTTAGCACTTTATTCACTATTAATCACCAAGAGCCTTATTGATTCATTAGGAGTAATAGATAAAATTCTTAACCCAAGGAAAGGTAGGTCTTCACATGGGTGAGGCTCAGATAAGTGAACCAGATAATCCATTGATATATTGTTTTTGCTAAAGTTATTGATTTTTAAAAGTTCCTAACTCCATTAATGTACCATCAGGCTAAACTTCCACACAGATCATATTTTCAATTTTAGCTTATTTCTTAGGTTAATAATGCATTGAAGACATTTTGATAATTGAAACCAACTAAAAAAATTTATTTTAAAAAAATATGTAACTATGCCATGAATGATATGATAACATGCAAAACGAGAGTGAAATATGCTCCCTTGGTGTCCTAACTGGGTTAACCCTAAATGAGAAAATATTACCCTAAAGATGACAGGCTCTAGGAAGGTTGTCTATTAAGTTCGGTCTACTAAGGTGCATAGTTTTGAAGATAGGTCTAACACCTTAGAGAATTACTAGTTCCTAGATTGCCCTCATTTAAAAGAGTAAGGATCTCGCGACATGAATTGGACTAAAAGAGGATAATATCCCACTCCAGTCAAATTCACATAACGAGATACAACCTGAGTGAGGCCTTCACGGTAATCTCTGGAAGTGAAAAGCTTCACAAGAAAACCAATATAAACCTCTACTAGCCTAAGGCAAGCGAGGACCCAAGTATAAAGCCCAAAATGTGTGTGAGGTACAATGTGAATGTGCTAAGTGTGTGAAGGGAGCATACAAACCTTTGAACCTATAGTTTACCCAACCCTTATCTGTCAAACAGATAAACTACAAGAGAAACCAAGAACTTACAATATAGATAGGAGTTGTCTACCCTAAGGTTTTGTTCCACATGTTATCTATCCTAGCATATGTATTACAAATAAACTAACAAAGTTATATGGCCAATGAGAAACTTTGAGCACGTTATATGACTAAAAAAGAAGATATAAGCAAAAAATAAATAATAAATACATAAGAACATACAGGCATATCGTGTGACTACATGAGATAAATAAACAAGGAAACAACGAAAAATAAACAATTAACAAACATGACATGATAGGGGTAATCAAGGTAACAGAAGGCTATATCATTTCTACTGACTAATTAAATAGGCTTGACTCTCGAACTTTCCCTAGTGGAGACACCAAACTGTCGTAATCGACCTTTCAGTGAGGAGAAATAAAAAATTTTAAAATTGATTCCCAAAAATGAATCTTGAAAATCAATTTATTTGGAGTCGCCACCAAAATTTTTAACGGAAAACTTTGGAAAACCAATTTAAAATAAAAAAGAAAAAGGCAACATGGTCTACGGAACTAGAGATGGGTTTGAGAATTTATTTGAGTGCGGGGAAGGTGTTAGGCACCCACAACACCCGTCCTTAAGGACGGTTACCTTAAACTAGTCAGTTGAAATAGAACATGGCCTTAAATTTATCTCAATTACCTTTTTATTGACATGCATGCCCGTTAAACAGAGACGATAAAAACAAAAGCAAATGAGTAGATATTTACAAAGGGTGGACTTGACCTAGGATGAGAACTTAGGGCCTATGTACCCTATAATAAGGATCAAAGTCTATGCAGTTCGATGAAAAATGCATGTTTATTGGTTGATGATTTGTAAAATTTTGTGATGAGAACAGGGAGGTTTAAATTAAACAAATTTTTGTAAACAAAATAGAATTGGGATTTAGTTTGTGTGTTTTAATTTACGATAACATGATTAATCTCACTCTCTTGATCTCTTCATTTTCTCTCTTTTTAATTATTATTTTTTATTTTTAGAATCTTAATCTTTATTTCAAAATTTAAATGAAATTATTATAAAGAACAATCCTAATCATCTTGTAAATAATGGGATAAAAGAATATTTAATTAAGATATTTATTTTTGCATTATTATCATTATTGTTATTATTATTTTAAAATGAACATGTACTAATTTTAAGGATTTAAGGAGATTCAAATCTCACACGACCCTAAGCATTCGAAGAGAACAATATTCTTACACGATAATTTCGTAAATAATGGAAAACATTTAATTAAAGTAAATATTTAATTATTATTATTTTTAAAACAAATGTGTACTAATTTTAGGGATCTAAGAAGATTAAAATCTTACATAATCCCATGTAATTAAGGAGAACAACATTCTCACACGATAATTTCGTAAATAACAGCAAATATTTAATTAGAGTAAATATTTAATTATTATTTTTTTGTATTATTATTATTTATAACAAGTATGTATTAATTTTTGAGATTTAAGGAGAACAAAATCTCACATGATCCTATGCAATCGAGGAAAACAACATTCTCACACGATAATTTTATAAATAATAACAAATATTTGATTAGAGTAAATATTTAATTATTATATTTTTTTGTATTATTATTATTTATAACAAGTATGTATTAAATTTTGAGATCTAAGGATATCAAAATCTCACATGATTCCATGTAATCAAGGAGAACAATATTCTCACTTGATGATTTTCTTAGAACTTTGTTTATAAAACCAAAAATTAGTCTCATATTGACATAAAAATAATAATAACCATGATCATAATAATAATAATAAAGAAAAAAAAATCAGCAAGAATGGAAGCACCCTCCACGCCTATATATATATATATATATACACCTATATGCATATATATATATATATATATATATATCCATACACCTATGTATATATATATATATATAAACACATATATAATAATATATATAAACATGATAAAAGAGGAAAGCAAGCATTAGGAAGCAAGGAAGCATATACTCATATACACACACGCATATATATATATATATATATATACACACACACACACACATCTATATACACACTCACACACACACACACACATATATATATATATAAACACATATATAATATATATATATATATATATATATATATATATATATATATAAGCATGATATGAGAAGCATGAAGGCATCAAGAAGCAGGGAAGCATATACTCATATACACACACGCATATATATATATACACACACACACACACACACACACACACACACACACATATATATATAAACACATATGATATATATATATATATATATATAAGCATGATATGAGAAGCATGAAGGCATCAGGAAGTAGGGAAGCATATATCTATATATACCCACACACACACACACACACACATATATATATATATATATCTACATACATACATATATATATATATATATATATATAAACACATATGTAATAATATATATGAGCATGATAGAAGAGGAGAGCAAGCATCAGGAAATAGGGAAGCATATACTCATATACACACACGCATATATATATATATATATATATATAAAAACACATATATAATATATATAAGCATGGTATAGAAGCATGAAGGCATCAGGAAGCAAAAGAAACACACCCACTCCTATATACATATATACACCTATATGCATATATATATATATACATACATATATATATATATATATATATATATATATATAACACATGTAATAATATATATGAGCATGATAGAAAAGGAGAGCAAGTATAAGGAAGCAGGGAAGCATATATCTATATATACCCACACACACACACATATATATATATATATACATCTACATACATACATATATATATATATATATATATAAACACATATGTAATAATATATACGAGCATGATAGAAGAGGAGAGCAAGCATCAGGAAATAGGGAAGCATATACTCATATACACACATGCATATATATATATATATATATATATATATATATAAGCATGGTATGAGAAGCATGAAGGCATCAGGAAGCAAAAGAAGCTTACTCTCTCTTTCTCTTATCCTTCACAGCACCCTCGACTCGGATTGCTCTCCTTTGTTCGCCCCTGTTCACGCTGCTCTGAACAGGGGAGGGTGTTCTCTGCTTCAGCTCGGTCTCGTCACTACTTCTCGATTTATTCGTCTTGGCTTCAGCTCGGTCTCATTACTACTTCTCGGTTTATTCGTCTCGGCTTCAGCTCACTGCTCTTTCAGTTTGCTTCTCATGGTATGTGTTCCTTCATTCTTTCTCCTCTGCTACTCGGTTTCTCAGCTCTCTCAGTTTACTTTTGGATTTTTTTTAATTTTCTATTTTTGTATCTTTTATGATTTTTTATTTTGATTTGTTATTATTATTATTAATTAATTCTTATTTTCAAATTTTGATTTTTTTTTCTTAAAGTTCTCCCATTATTCATTTTGAATTTTAAATTGCCTTCACTTAAGAATGTCATTTGAGTTTCTATCATTTTTATTTTCTTTATTTGCTTAATTATTAATTAATTGGTGTATCAATTAATTAATAATTAGGTAATTAGGGATAAGGTGTTCACAGAGATGTCAGATATTAGTCGAAGAAGAGCTTGGAAAGCTCGATTTAACTCTTGTTGTAATTCTTCTGGTAAAGATGCTACGAACACATGTCGAAGGGTAATATCATTAAACCCATTCAGGATATAGTAGCATTCTGTCATGCGCTTCATATGTTTTTCCAGGTTATGCTTCTTCAAAGAACGCATTTCATTTTGAAGTACTCCTGGCGTTTTTGCTTATTGATGAGATGAAAGTCACCAATAAACTCCTTATGAATAGCACCCAGAAGAGTAGCAAGACTGTTGAATTGGAGAATTTGAAGTTGTCTGTATTCTCCAAGAGACTGAAAACTTTCACGGAGAGTGCCCGTGAAACGAGAAACAAATTCTCGAATGACATCTAGTAATGTGGCTCAATGACGGGACATCTGAAGATCAATCCAAGCACCAAATTCATGCAACTTATCACGCCTCTAAAATGGTTGCACATCATCAAATGTGAACCAAGGGCCATTAAAAGGTCGAGGTGGCGTTGGATCATTGGGTTGTTGGGGTGGCACAGGTTAGCCTGCTAGTGCTTCATCTGAATCGGAATCATTGATAACATAAGATCAGCCAGTGTCTTCTTCATAGCGTTTAATAGGTTCAACCATGTATAGGGCAGAAAGATCAGCAAAGTGCTGGGACTAATCAGAGTCAGTAACTGAGACATACGAATCTGAGCCAGGGTCAGAACATGAATTTGAGCTGGAATTTTCTGAACATGAGTGATGAAAAGAAACATAAGGTTCAACCATGGCCACAGGAAGAAGATCTTGAGGGTTCATAGGTCCTTTTTGTCTTAGGTCTTGTGGAGGAGGAGGAGAAGAAGATCGGGAAGGTGACCGAGATTTTCGAAAGAAAACTCCATGGGATGGTTTGGTATAGGAGGGTGAAGCAAAATACTTCCTTGGAAAAGCTCCAGGTGGTCTTATGGTTGGTCGAGGTAAGTGACATGGAGGAGGTTGTGGTGTCGGTCTAGGCATGGACTTCTAGAAGATTTAGTGAGTTATTTTGAAGTGATTAGCGTAATTGGCTTCAGATGGATAAGGTGAGTAGAACAATGAAGGAATATACTAGGTTTGGTAAATTGGTGGTGAGATGAAGGAATCATAAACGAAAGGTGTGAAGGTTGGTGTAGGCGGTGTAGAAGTTATAGTTGGTGTCTGGGTTAGTGGAGGTGGCCTAGATCTCTAGTCGTTTTCAATCTGGGCTAATTGGTCTTTCAAATATTTTATCTCAATTTCTTTTTTGGAAAACTCAGGACCAAAGTAATTATGGGTAATAAACTAACGGAGTTCTTGGTCAAGAGTGTGAATTTTTGCTGGATCTCTTCGCGGAGACTTTCAATTTATTATGAGAGGGTATATACCCTCTCATGAGTCTACTGATGAGATTAAGATATGCAAGTCAGCTTTGAATCGATCGTTCTAAGGACATGATTCTGGGCTGAAGCATTCTTGGTGTGCCAGTTTAATACTTCCTCGGAGGGATGAATCAGCTCAAGACTTCCAGAGACAGAGACTATGTTAGAAGTAACATAGGGTCGAGATGAAATTCTATGCTCATCAGTCTGGCGCTGTAAGGGAGGAAACAACTCATCATAAGATGGTTCTATAGGGTGCACCATCATACAAGGAATGGGATTTGTCGATGAGGCTCCCATTGGCTCAGGCTTGCAAAAGGTAGGTGGTGGTGCAAAGTATGGAGAGACATCAGTAGGAGTCTTTTGTGGCTTTTGATAACAGCCAGCTTTTTTCATGAACTCAACAAGGATCTCTTCATGAGAGAGTGCAGTGGCTAGATTGGGAAGAGTCCAGGGCTTCCAATCAAGGTCTTTATCTTTCCGAAAAGGGCGGAAAGGATGAAATGGTCTACACGTTTTCCTATTCTTCTTTTGTTCCTCGTCTAAAAGTTGTTGGCGTCTCTGGGAATGCCATTTTGCCATCTTTTGTACTTGGCAGGGCAATTTTTGGCATACGATTGTGCGAGCACCTCGAAATCACTATCATCGGAGGAGAGGTCAATTTCACTGCTATCATCGAAAAAGTATGAGGGATCATGACAGGGGCAGCCAGGTTTGCACATTTCTGGGGCAACGTCCCAGATAAAATGGTCGTGGATGTGTGAAACATAGACATGTTTTCCTTTTGTTGTGAAATGATGGACCGGGATGGTCCTTTTCTTAATGGCTTGGACTTCAATGGGATGAATCATCATGATCTGCTAAAGAAATGGTGGGACAGCAGGGGCCTGAGAAGAAGATTCGTCAGGCTTTTTATAAACAAGTTTGACTTGGCCATTTGGAAGGCGAGTCAACTTGGGTGGTTCAGAAGTAGCCATGGGCCGACTGTAAGTATGGCGCTGCTCATAGTTGGTGATCTAGTCGGTAGGCATGAGCTCGAAAAGATCTTCACGGGAGATCTGTCTCGGGATGTTGATGATGGTAGGGACATCTTGTTGTTCTGCAACGATCATCAAAGCATCCTCAGTGTGGTTAGGGAGATACAGATCCATAGCATGGTTCTGTACTCTGAAGGCCATCTGGTGGTGGATGGTGGCCATGATAACATTAGGCACTTGCTCGACTCCAGTGATTTGGATCTGGACCTGGAGACGGTCTTTTAAGGTAGGATCTGAAAGTTTAAGGCTAAAATCAGGGCAAATGGTAAGGATAACAGTTCCAGCATTTAAGGTGGTAAGGATAGTTCCGATGAGGGCTTGTTGATAGGTGAGGTAAATGATGTCAAGGATAGCTAAATGGACTGTGACAGAGAGACCTTTATGGCCATGGTAGGTGACACAAAGTCGAATGGCACCGACATGGAGGTGGGTGTAGCCTTGCTCAATCCAGTGGTTGACAAACTACTAAGGGATCTCGAGCTTGACATATTGTTCTATGGTACAGGAGGGGAGTTCAGCATGGCTAAGGTTAGAAGAGTAAATGTACTCTTTAACCAGGATTTTGGGTTTGGAGATAAGGTGTTTAATGGATTTAGTCCAAGAACGGTTTTGGGTGTAAAGTTAGTATGGGTTCATGAGTGGGAGGTTGGTATCTTTTAGGCGTTGAGTGGGTGGAAGATCTTTATAGGAGATTTCGATAAGGTTATCGATTTTGTGGGTGTTGGAACAAAGGCAAACATCAAGAATAGAAAGGGCATAAGGAATAGCAGAAGAAGAACTTTCTGAATCCATAAGTAAACAAGGGTTTCTCTTACTTTCTTACTCTACCAAAAGTTTATAAAAAGTGAGAGGCAGGGGTGGGGGGGGGGGAAGCGGGAACAGCAGTTGACACATGTGGGGAGTATAAGAGAGAGAGAGAGAGAGGGGAGTGAGAGAGCGTGTGAAGCAAAGGTGTGAGGGAAGAGTTCGGATCCGTCCAGTCATATTAGAAGCGGATTTTTTTCGGTAAGGGAAGACTCATTGGATCTAGATGATCCAATCATTCTTAATTTTTTTATAAAATAATTATTTTTATAAATAAAAATATATTAATACTTTATATTTTTTTTATACTTAATTATATTTAATTAAAAATAATAAACTTTTAGATATACAAAATAAATAGTGAGATATTAAAAATAATTTTATTTATTTATTTTTAATTAAATATTATTTTTTCTAATTAGATATACAAAAGTAAAATATTAATATATATTTATTTATAAAAATGATTAATTTGTATTTTTTAAAAAATATATTCTATAAAAAATTGAGGGCACCCTTCCAAACTTGAGAAGCAACACAGTCACAGCAACACAAGCACGAGAAATGAATATGTGCCCTGCCTTCGCGTCTTGGAGCAGCCAACCTTTTGCACGCCCTCTGGCTCTACCCCTATCCCTTCCCCAACCCCACCTCCTTCACTTCCACTTTCACCCTCATACTCACCCTCTTCGTCCACCATCTCCTTCTTCTTCCTTCGCCATTCTCACCCCCCTCTCCTTCTCTCCCCTTTTCCCTAACCCTAATTTCCTCTCCGGAAACTCTCTCTTCTCTGCTATGGAGGTAATCTCCCCCCCCCCCCCCCCCCGACTCTCTCTTTCTTTCATGCATCTACTGGTTTTTCACTCTGTCCATATCAACTGCCTGCCTTGTTTGGATTCTTTGCCCTTCCCCAATGTGTATATTTCTCCCAATACTGCTGCTAATCGCTGGCTGCTTTTGCAACAACACCAGCGATGCTGACACTGAGAGAAACATGCGGCTAAGGGTTTCAATTTTTTTCATTACAGTATTCGTCTTCTATTCGAGCAATAGCAAAGACAAATATTGAAATGTTTTGAGACGAATGTCTTTTTTCGGCTATAAGACTCGTCTGTCTTGAATTTGTCTGGACAAAATTTAATCTATGTTATCGTTAGCTATTTTCTCTGATGTGAAGAACTAATCCAGAGTACGTTATCGGGGCCAACATGCCCACATAAAATTGTAATATTACACCATATATTGTCGGTCCCCACTGGAGCTGTACCAAATTGTCATCTTTAAACACGTAGACATTAAGACTTAAGGAGGAAATTGGTTTTTCTTAGGATTTCTATTTGAGGAACTTTTTCACAGTGATACAATTATAGAGGCTTAATCATTACTCACGATTATCTTCTAATATATGATGTATCGGGTGTTTCTAGTGTGAAGCGAATGATAATTGGTTATTTCAGTAGTGCGGTTTTCTGGAGTTTGGCATGGAGGAGAGGCCCTCTTTATGTTCATTATGTTAACTAGTTCTGTTTGAACTTTCTTTTCCATGTCATTTAACTTATAATGGGCCTTACTGTAGGCGCTTTTATGGTTAGAAATTATGCATGTCAATTATTTCAGAGGCCAAACGATTCAGTGGAAGTGTCTGAATCGATCATTCTAGATTTAAGGTTCTTGCAGGAGTGTTATAAATCAATAATCATTTTGTTTTTGTAGATTTTTTTGGATAATAAATTTGGCATTTTTCTTCTTCTCAGTGTTCTCTAACAAAGGGGATAAAGAAACGAGAAAAGGAAGAAACAAATAGTGTAGATGTTCCTTTTTTTTATTTTATTTTATTATCATTTTCTCATTCACTATCAATAAATGAATTGCATTCAAACTATATTTTTTTCCCGAATATCACAGCAACTCTGCTCTGGGAGTAGCAGCAGTAAGAACAAAGCAATGGTGGAGAATTTGCAGCGTTATGGAATAATAACATCAAAAAGGGTGGCTGAAGTAATGGAGACAATTGATAGAGCTTTTTTTGTACCTGAGGGAACCCAACCTTATGTTGACAGCCCCATGACGATAGGCTACAATGCCACTATATCTGCTCCTCATATGCATGCCACCTGCCTTCAGTTGCTGGAGGAGAACTTGAAGCCTGGAATGCGTGCTCTGGACGTTGGCTCTGGTATATGACAGGATGAACTAAGTATAATTACTGTTTTCTTAGATTATTCTACCGTGTGTCTTAATCAAAATATGATGTTATGATGTAAATCCTGCAATGTCGTTGTTGATATTTGACAATATGTGCTATACAGAATTAAAAGACAATGTATTTGATGCCAGTTTTACTTATGTCTTCTTTACCTTGTTATCTACAATCGATATTCATATTTTCAATGCTGTGGGTCTTTTGGCAGGAACAGGGTATCTGACAGCATGCTTTGCCATGATGGTAGGACCCGAAGGCCGTGCTGTTGGAGTGGAGCATATTCCTGAATTGGTTTCCTCTTCAATAGAGAATATTCAGAAAAGTGCAGCGGCTCCTCTATTGAACGATGGTTCCCTCTCGCTGCACAGTGGTGGTATGGTTCTGGAAATGCTGTGAATCTGAAATATTTAAAGTTGAATCTGTTTTAAGTTTAGCACAGCAAAAGTACGGTTTCTTCTCCTCTAGTTGGCCATGACTGTTGAATAGAGGCCAAGTTTGAGGTATGTAGGTGAAGAATAATGTAAGGCAAGGCTTGAATGATATTAAATTATTAATTGTATTTGAATACTTCAAATTAAAATACAAATACCCTGATGATCCATTTGGACTTTGTTTGAAGTGATTGAGTCAACTTAAATAATAACTAGGGCTGATCCTGATTCATAGGCATTGTTCTTTATACGGTATTCTAATATAAGGGTGTCTAATTTCATTTTTCAAGCTCTGTGGTAATAAATGCAGGGTTATACTGATTTTCTTTAGCTGTTAAATTATGGCATCTCAATTAGTGGATTAATAATATGATCAAGTACTGTTGCGTTGACAGATGGAAGGCAAGGTTGGGCAGAGTTTGCTCCATATGATGCCATTCACGTCGGAGCAGCAGCACCAGAAATTCCGGAAGCGCTTATCGAGCAGTTGAAGCCAGGAGGAAGAATGGTAATTCCTGTGGGAAACATATTTCAGGATTTGCAGGTGGTGGATAAGAACTCTGATGGCTCTGTCAGTATCCGGAGCGAGACTTCCGTTCGTTATGTGCCTCTCACAAGTCGAGATGCTCAACTACATGGCTATTGAAGTTGGGGCAAACTCCTGCATTTTACAAAGCCTAATGCTTATGAAATTTAGGGTTGGCTTTGCTTTTGTTTCATGTTGGGAGAATTTTTTTAGTTTAGAGATGGAGATGCAGTGTTTTGGATATTTTTTATTGATATATTTTTTTAATGAAAATATAGTGGGTAAATAGTTTTTAAAATGCAACGTTATTGTCTCATTATTATTTTAAACATTATTTTTCCTTAGTGTTATTTATAACAAAGTAAATTGTAAATTTTATGTTTCACAGATCACAGACATTATCTACCCCTTCTTCACCCCCTTTGGAAACAAAAAAAGGAATCATCATGTGGGAGTTACAGTAGTTACTTGATGAATGCACGTGACTGACTAATGTATATTAGCTTGTTGATCGAGTCAATTAAAAGCCCTTGATCAATTGACAATTGATGAATGGAATCATTTCATTCTGCCTAACAAACTATGGGCAACGCTCAAGCAGCTTTGTGATATGTAGATTATGACAAATTGCGCTTACCACCATGACTTGTATCTCTAATTATAATATGTTTTTATTCGAAAAAAATGTTTAATACACTCCTAATTAATCAAATTTATTGTAAAATTCTCATGTCTAAATTTAAAAATTTTGACTGTATGAAACTACTAAAATATTCTTATTATCTAATCTCTTATTCCTTCCTCCCCCTTATTTCCAATCAATCCATGACCGTAAATTTGGTAGTACGATAACAGAAATAAAATGTGTTCGAATTGAAGTTGTATACATAATTTCAGATTAACATGATTTATAAACTTAATTTTAATTAAAAAAAAATGAAGTAGCATAACCATAATTTATATTTAAAAATTGATATTTCAATAATAAATTGTCATCATTGTAGTATATCCAATATAAAATTAAATTTTTTAACGCTTGGTACAAAACCAAAAGTTAAAGGACAAAATTTAAAAAAAAAAAAATTAATACCAAACTAAACTAGACTATCAATAAAGAAAACCCTTATTTTGATACACAACGACACTTTCTTTAAAATTTCTCAAATATCAAACTAAACATACAATTATTCTTAAAAACAAAAATCAAAATTCAAGTGCAAAATAATCTTCGATAAAGGCATAGTGATACTGAAAATAATGGGGAAGTGTAATTTGAAAGTTTAACAATTATGCATCAATCACCCCATGTATCAGTAGAAAAATCATATGCAATTGGAACGATATTGAATTAGATAAGAATTCAAAAACAATATAAGCACGCCCCACGCCCCTTGACCACCTAGTAGCAGCAAGGCAATATTTTATGCAATATGTGTCTTTATTGTCATTTACAATAATAGAGCCAGAAAACATGGGCTTCAAAAAAGAATGTTTTGCTCCTGAACCTATATTTGTAATATTTAGAATTAATTGTGTACGTTTTATTTACCATAACACTAAACACTAAATTTGAATGCTAAAGCTACATTGGTTAAGGAAGATGAGGAAAAGGAGAAAAGAAATATTAACTAATAGGAAAAGTATGTTCATAATTTTATGCAATAATTTTCTAAATGTAGACGGTATGAAGTAATGGCAATAAAACTAATATATTAGGAGCCAATTGCAATTATTTTAAATTAGAAGGGCCTTAAGATTGGAGGCAAAGATCAAATTAGTAAGTGCAATCTTCTATAATTTCCTTTCCCCTACTTGAAAAACCGTGAGTTAGACAATCATTTTCCAAATATAAAAGTCTCTGCAACAGCTAAAAAAAATAGCAACAAAAAGAAACCTTTTCTTCTAAATCACCAGGGCTAAAATATAATTCAATGATAACATCTGGACATTAAATTAATAATTGAAATATATAAATCTAATCTCAAAATAGCTTCCCAATAAAAGAAGGAGAAAAGAAAATTGACACCATATCCTCAGCTATGAAAAGAAACTTAAACAGCTGCCAGGGGGGAATTATTTGAGTTACCACTCAAAAGGAGCTACGCCTGGGCCTTTCCTCAGCGACATTCACTCTCATTGCTCTCCCATCCAAATTCTGAAATGACAGGAATACCCATTTAGATAATTATTCCAGAAATAAACCACACATTTAACTTGTACATATTCAAACCCAGAAAACTATTCGCACTTTGAAGAACCGTACTATAAGAACATTATGTTACCACAAACAAAGTAACAAAGTAATTGTGTTATACCTGACCATCAAGCGCAGCAATAGCATCATTCATTTCAGTCTCACTGGCCATTGTCACAAAGCCAAAACCACGTGATCGACCAGTCTCTCTGTCATAGACTACCCGAGCGCTCACAACCTTACCATGTTCGCTGAAGATTTGCTCCAGGCGAGCATTATCAACATCCCATGGCAAGTTGCCAACATAGACTCTGAAAGCAGGTTCGAAGGCACGAGGTGGACGTTCAGGGCGTGATCCTCTTGGAGCAGCCTTATTAACAATCAGCAGTCTTCCATCTAAATCCTGTGATAGAGATTGAGGATAGAATATGCCAATAAGATCCACTACAACCCAAAAAATCACAAAAGGAGGTCTGCTTCATCATGTAAATGACATGTAGGAGTCACATTTGAACTGGGAGAAAGGGAAATGTCATAACTGTTCTGTACATCCAGAAGAGTTTCCCCAGTTAAGATAAGTGGCCTAATCTAATAAAAGAAAATTTCTAAGAACACCGTTCGACTTTATTCTGTAGATATAAGAGTCCACGATCAACAACCAAAAATACCATAAATAAAGTTGCATGAGATTCCAATCTTGGCGTGATTAAATGCCAAAGTCATTGGCATAATGGAAAAACAATCAATTCTAGGTTTAAATCTGAACACTTCCAATTCCTTGGCACCCTATTCAAATCTCCAAGGACTTTACTTTGATGAGAACAAATCATCATTGTCATTCCCTATCCAATGATTTTACTTTTCCCAAAAACTTCCATGTTCTTTTGATTCCTCCCCTTCCCTTTCCCTCCTAACTCCTACACATTCCCTAAGCACTTAGCAACCAAATAGAATAAACTTCTAGGCTGTAAACCCTGGAAGTCAAAATTGTATCTTACAACCTCTATTAAGCTCGTGTTCAGTATTCTGTGTGCATTTTGACATTTCAATACAACGTCGGTTCATTTCTCAGGACAGTAAACATGTTGTAAAGTCTATAGCAAGGTAGTGGTATAACGTATATGTAAGGATATAAACAACTTACGTAGCGGCTGAACTTCTCCACAGCCTTGTCGGCTTCTTCAACTGTACTCATCGTTACAAATCCGAACCCACGACTCCGGTCAGTCTCCCTATTATAAATTACCTAAAATTACAATAACCAAGTCAGGAATCCGTAGGACAATGAAGAAGCCTCTAATACCATAAAAGTGTGCAAAGAATATGGCCTCACCTCGGCAATTTCAACTGTTCCAGCCTGCTCAAAAAGCATGGCTAATTTTTGGCTATCTACATCGTAAGGCAAGTTGCCAACATAGATTTTAGCATCTTCAGGGGGTTCTACAAATTCCCTCTCCTCAAAAACCCCATCTTCACCACTCTCTCCTTCGCCCTCGCTACCATCAACTACTGCGTCTTCGCCATCAGGTTCCCAATCCGAAAGGCGAACTTCGGTAGCTTCGCCCTCCTGATTTTCCCATGTGGGTTCATCTTCTTCAACGGCAACTGTGTTCTCCTCTTCTTGCTGGGCCCAATCCGATGTCTGTGCTACAAATGTCAATATAGAGGAAGGATGGTTTTTCCTGATGAGCGACAGAGATGGTAAAAAGAGTGAAGAGTTGGAACATGGGAGCTGCAGCTTAAGGGGTTTAGAAGGAATTGAGAAATGGGGATGTCTGGTTTTTCTGTGGAAGAGTGAGGGCAAAGAAAGTAGGCATGATTCTGCCA
Organism: Delonix regia; assembly: GCA_037074485.1. Taxonomy (NCBI): domain Eukaryota; kingdom Viridiplantae; phylum Streptophyta; class Magnoliopsida; order Fabales; family Fabaceae; genus Delonix; species Delonix regia. The sequence continues at coordinate 7,075,739 of CM073462.1, read as the reverse complement.
TTGCCAGGGTCTTAATGGCAGGTACAGAAGAGACAGACATGCCTGTACAGAAGGAGGAGGTTGGGGATAAGGGGTAGGACGGTGAAGGGTTTTGGTATGGTAGAAGTAAAATATCAGAGATAGTTTAAACAAAATGTGTGGGCTGTTGAGAATTCATAGAGACTTTTGGGCTTTTGATATTTTTTGAACTATGGGCTTTCACAAATTTCGGTATTTTTAACTCAGCATCACATAACGACGTCCCCTCCGAATATCTTGCTCGTCCGTACTGCCCGGAGGGGTTGGGAACCTTAAAATTATGAAGAAAATTTATTTGTTCGAAACATAATATATCTAACATTTTATTCTCAAACTAGATTATTTGTTAGTACATTGAACGAGCTTTTATAGGTCCCGTTTGATGAGGCATGATAGTACAAGTTTTAATAATAATTTAATATTACTCAATATTTGGTGTGATATTATAAAAATATTATATTACATAAGATAATATGATTATATATTTTGTGATAGATAATAAATTTGAAATAAATAATAAATGATTAAAATCTCATTTGGTCTCTTATATATAAAATGTTTTTTAATTTGATGCCTTACAATATTTTTTTTAATTTGGTCATTCACAAATAAGATATAGCTTAATTTAGTTTGTCACATATGGATGTTTCTCAATTTGATCTCTCATAAATAAAATAATTATTAACAATTTATTTTATATTTTTTAAATTAATTTATTTTTTAAGATATTATCAATAACAATTTTATTTGTGAAGATTGGACAAAGAAATGTCTATATATAAAGGACTGAATTGAGAAGACAATTTTGTGAGGGGCTAAATTAAGAGAACAATTCTATGAGGTAAAAATTGAAAAATATTTTATTTGTGAGGGATCAAATTTTTTAAAAAAATCTACGAGTTCATATATGTTAACTTAATGCATTTTTTTTAGGATATTACTGATAACAATTTAATTTTTATGAGGGATCAAATTAAAAAATGTACATATATAAAGAATTAATTTGTTTTTTGGATATTATTGATAATAATTTTACTTATGAGGGATCAAATAGAGAAATGAACATATATGATGAATTAAAGCGAGAAGTCAATAATGTGAAAGATCAAATTGAATAAAACCTTATATATAAGAGACCAAATTGAAAATATTTTCTATAGATTAGTATTTTTAAAATTAACATATTTTAAAATAATATTATTAATAAAAATTTTATTTGTGAGTTATCTAATGCAAAAATATTCATATGTGAAGGACTAAATTGAAAAAATAATTCTATAAAATCTCATATTGAAAATATCTTATATGTAAGAGACCAAATTGAAAACAAAATTGCGAGTTTGTCTTTTTTAAATTAACTTATTTTTTATGATATTATTGATAAAAATTCTATTTGTGAGAGATTAAATAGAGAAATATATATATGTAAGAGACTAAATTGAGAAGATAGTGAGGGATCAAATTGAAAAAACATCTTATATATGAGAGAATAAATTAAAAAATAATTCTACATGAGTAAAATGTGAAATATCTTATATATAAGGGATTAAAAGAAGATTTTACTAAAAAGACATGAAATATTTTATTAATATAATTCGACCTAATTAAATCAAGAGATACTGTATTAGCCATAGGATGCTCGATCCTATTAAATACAGTTGACTCAATTAAAATGTATAAACTTATACAGTCCAATCTATGCACCAAACACATAATAAAGGTTAATTATATTGTATAAGCTTACATTCCCTAAACCCTTATATGGGGTGGCCAAACATCCTCTTAGAAAAATTAGTTTGTTTTTATTGTATGTTGATGCATTTTAAATCAATAATATTTATAAGTATTAGTAAACAATTAAAAGTAAAATATATTGTAATATACAAAATAATAAATTAAAGAAATTTCATAAAATTGGTTATGCGAGATTGGTGAGAGAGAAGTGAAGACAATGAGTTAATTGACAAGACACCATCATAAATTATTCAGCTATATATTATTTTCTCTAACTTTAATTTTGGATTATGTAATTATATTTATAGTCCTTTTATTAAAAAATATATGTGAGGGATTAAATTGAAAAGATAGTGAGAGATCAAATTGAAAAAATCTTATATATGAGAGAATAAATTGAAAAAAAAAAATTCTACAAGAGTAAATTGAGAAATATTTTATATGTAAAAGACTAAAAGAAAATTTTACTAAAAAGGAATAAAATATTTTATTAATACAATTTGACTTAACCAAATCAAGAGATATTCTATTGGTCATATAATGCTTGATCCTATTAAATATGGTCAACTCAAGTACACCGTATAAACTTATATGATAGCTATGCACCAAACATATAATAAAGGTGAATTATATTGTATAAGTTTACATTCCCTAAACCCTTATACGGGGTGGCCAAACATCTTTTTAGGAAAATTAGTATTTTTTGGGTATGTTGATGCATTTTAAATCAATAATATTTATAAGTATTAGTACACAATTAAATGTAAAATATATTGTAATATAAAAAAAATAATAAATTAAAGAAAATTCATAAAATTGGTTATGCGAGATTGGTGAGAGAGTATTGAGAATAATGAGTTAATTGACAGGACACCATCATAAACCATTCAGTCATATATTATTTTCTCTAACTTAATTTTGGATTATGTCAAATATTTATAGTCCCTTTATTAGAACATTTTAAAAAAATTACTTAATTAATTCATTATTTTTTAATTGTCTCTAAAAAAAATGTTCAACTTTTAAAAAATTTTCGATTTGAGAAGCAGTTAATTAATTTATTAATTTTTCCATTCACTCTACAAAAATATTTAGAATTCAAAAAATTATTGATTTAAGAGGTGATTAATTAATTTATTATTTAATTATTTATTATTTAATTATTTCATTATATTTTCTCATTTATTAAAAAGAATTTAAGCAAATTAATTACTTTATTATTTTTTTCATTAAATATGAAAAAATTATGCACTTCAAAGAATTTTTAATATATGTATGAGAAAAATAAAAAATTATAGTATGAGAAGTTAAATGTTTGATCAATAGAGTCAAACAAATTCTTAAGAGTTCACTTTACTTATATATAATAAATTGTTTCCTATAATAATCACTTTAAGTGTATAATTCTTAAGTTAATATCTCATCTAAAATTGTTGTAGATTTTTATTTGTTTGATTTTTTAAAAAATAAATATAAAAATATGATAAGAAAGAAGTAATTTATATTTAATAAAATTATTTGATAGATGTTTTCATAACAATATTATTATATTTGAAAAATTATTTTTAATTTATATTAACAAATTATTATAAAGAGCATATATTTAATAAGACGAGTAAAAATATTAGAAATAATTGTAGTGATTGATAGTTTTGAGTGAAGGTACATTTGCCTTTAAAGATTAATCTTATATTTCTTCTTTTACTTCATCTTACAAGAAAAGTTTACAATTTTTTTTTTTGAAACGGAAAAAATTATTTCTACTAACACTTGGGAAAAAAATTCATTTTTCAAAAGAAAAAAATACTTTACAATTAATGAAGAAAACACTATTTTAGGAAAAAAAGTTCAACAGTTTGTTTGGTTAAAAAAGTTGAGCCAACGAAGGAAAGACACTTTCCCACATAGTCTAGTTACTTAAAGTAAATTACATTAAGTTTATAAATTTGATTAAATTATACATGATGTCTCATTTATTTTCTATACCAGTAAAAACGATTAAACAAAAAAAAGTCTGCATGTGTGACATTTTGTGATACATTGAGTAAACAATTTACATTCCTCCACCAAGTTGCTGAGTTTTAAGAGAGTTAGTGACAACTTCAATGCTGGATTTGAATCGGTGGGACAGTTGTCCCTATTAAACTTTTAAAATTTTAATTATTTAATTTATAAAAATTAATCCCCCATTAAATTATAATAAAAAATTTTTCGCCTATTTTAAAATTAGACTCTAAATCCATTGTAACCGTTGGTGTGGACAAATTTGCGCATTATTCCAAGCACCATTAATGCGTTTGAATGCTTCAACTTTGCAGAAGATAAAGCCGTGCATAGAAGGAAGTGGATGATTTGTGAGGGTGCACAAGTATATGGGAGGGTGCACCAGTAAAAGTAATTATAGTAATTAAAAATTTAGGTGAGGATATTTTCGTTTTGAAAAATAATTTTATGTTTTTACTTTTATTGTTAAACAACAAGTTTTAATTTTTTAACGAAAAAAATTGTTTTTGCCTTGAGTTTGGAAACACTTATTATTATTATTATTTTTTTAAGAAAAAAGCTTAGCCAAGGAGGGTAAGTCTCTGTCCTGTATAATCTATTTATTTAGAGTAAATTACAATCCGTATGAATTAAATTAAGTTGAACTTCATGTCTTATTTGCTCTAAAAATTGTATCTATTTCTCTTCATATTTGATATTATAAAATTTTTTAAATTGTTTCATATCAATAAATAATTTATATTATTAATAAGATAACAAGGATAATGAATTGGCATTAAACTCTAACATGTTATTGTGTTTTTATTATTGATAAAAATAACTACATAATTTTATTTTTTAAATAGAATCTCATAAAAGGTTAACTTGAGAAAATAAATTAGAATGGAAGTGTTTGTATTGTATAAAAAACTATTTCAATTGTAATTTATCTATATTTGATATTTTAGGTTTTAGAAATACAATGATTTATCTATTATAATTTATTTGTTATTATAACATAATCATTATTTATAGTACACAAGACTTTTAGTAAAGATTAATTTATATTTAATAATAAATTACATCGTAATAATTAGTCCAAATTGGTAGGTATTAAAATGATGCTATATAAATATTATAGGAAGCTGAGTCCAAGTATCATGGTGCTGAAACAATCATGCACCTCTCTCCTCTAGCCTCTTCTCTCATCTCTTCATTATTTCCCTCACTCTCTCTTTCCTCCTTTTCTTTGCTTCTGGAACTCCCAGTTCAGGTCCACTTTCCACCCTGAAGAATTCTTCGAAGTCTTTTTGAATCAGGTTTACTGGTCCTTTTCATTATTGTTCAGCTCTACCATTTTTTCACATAGATTATAGCTGTACTTGGACTTCTTCTTGCTCTCACGTAATAAGACAGGATATGTCATTAAACAAAATTTTTCTTTCAAATAGCAGGGGTTCTATATTAACTGGCCAGTATGACATGCCCAGAATTCCACACAACGTTTTCAGAGAAATCAGCTTACTTCATCTTATCAATAATTTCTCAGATACTTTTGACGGAACCAACAATGCTCATCAAAAGTCCATATTCCTGGTCAACATATCTTAATTTATTACAAGAATATGCCTTACCATATGATTCTACTAGTCTGTGTAAGAATCTCGCCATGGAATATGCTCTGTAATTTTTCTCTGCATCATAGACTGACCCCCGTTTTGCTCTTCGCCTATCTTAATGGTATGAGTGATTGAACTCTCAAATTTGAACCTCAAGTTCCTAGATCAAAAAAATAAAATAGCCTCCTACACCTTTTCATTTCTTTTTTTATACCATTTCCTATTAGCTAGCAGGTCAAGTTAGTGTAGTTTTCTTCACTGATTTGAGTACAACTTATTCCCTGATGCTCGTGTTCTCTTCTTTAAGCAATGAAAAGCAGTTTCATGACCAATTTAATTATTGTGCAAGAAAATAGCATCTTGCTTTGCTTAGTACTAACCCAGAATCGTAAAAGCTGATCAATTTGTGAACTGTGAAGGTTGGTATGGTTTCGTTATCAAGGGACTGACCGACTGAGATACAAAGGAGAGAGAAAGGAGGCAGAATTCTTCTTCGGGTGGGACCCAAGTAAGACAGTCACACTTTGACCCCCATCCTGTGTTGTTTAAAAGATTGATTGTGGAGTCAAAGCAACTGCTCTTTGGACTTTTGGCCTTGAGCTTATTATCATAACATTTAATGTTCTAAAATTGAAGCTATCATTTTTAATTTTTACATATTTGTTTTAAAACTTTTTTGAAAATTCTTTATAAAGTTGCAAACTTTATCAATCTTATAATATTTTATTAATGCCCCAATTAGCATGTCTAGGGGGCGTCTCCGGTATTAATAGGGGAACCCCTCTTAATTAATCACTTTTTTAAAATTTTTAAAATTTTTAACTTAATAAAATTTATTTTGAAATAAAATTTCTGTAAAATAAATTTTATAATGGAATTATTATTTTAAAAATAAAATCAATTTTATTTTTTAAAAAATTCTAAAATAATTTCATTAATCAAATATTTAATTTTTAAATTAAAATAATTTTTTGATAAATTTATTTATCTTTTGAATTAAGATCAACTTATTTTAATTAAAATGAACTTAAAATGTACCAATTTTAAGTTAATTAGAAAACTTTAGAGATCCTATATTTATTTTGTTGTTAACTTTTAGAGGCACATCTGCATTTTATATAATATGCTAAGAGCCACAAGAGTACCTATGCATAATGAATTTTCTCAAATACTTTGCCTTCTTTCCGATTAATTGTCACCAAATAAGCATATATTATATCTGTCCTATAATAAATGTGAAACTCTAGTAACGGAAAAGTGTCTTTCTCTTGTAGAAGACTTTTATAGACAAGGAAAAAAAAAAAAAAGAGAAAGGGCATTTAAAATAAATTTTTTTAAAGACTATTATTTGATAAAAGAACACTCAATCTTAATGTTCCAAAAAAAAAAAAGCATATAAAGACATTTAATTCCCAAAAGGATAAATTTCTTTCAAAAAAACGCTATAGATGTATTTTTATAACATGGAAAGATTTTTTTTTTTTAAAGAGTGAATAAGCGAAGGCTAAAGAAAAATAGAAAAGAAATAAATTCGTGGATATTCAGTTGAAATTGTTATTATAGCAATTAATTTCTTCCAACATATTACGTAATTTAGCCAATATTTTAAAGTGTACATTCAGAGAGAAAAAAATTAGTAGAGTTCAAGTTTATTTTAGTTAAACTAAATTAATCATATTTCAAAACATAGATAAATTTATCAAAACATTTATTCTAATTTAAAAATTGAGAATTTTGATTAATGTAATTATTTAAAATTTATTTATAAAAGTGATCTATTTTTTTTATAAAAAATTTTAGTATAAAATTTATTTTATAAAAATTTATATCACAATAAACTTTGTTCATTAATTAAAAATTTATTTATTTATTTATTTTAAAAAGATGGTTAATTAAGGGGGACGTTCCCTACAAGGGGCCATAGCCCCTATACATGTTAATTAAGTTGTGAGTTCTATTATAGAGTTTAAGGTTTAGGATAACTTAATGGAATTAACAAAATATTATAAGGTTGTCCGACGACGCTATAAAATAAAAAAATAGCGACAGAGATTTTAAAATATTAAATGCTCTTATAATAGACTCCTGGTTAAAAAGTCATTGTTTTTCTTTAAAAAAAAATAAAATAAAACGTTATATTGTAACGCTTTTCAACCAAAAGAACATCTAAATAATGCAAGTAGCTAATATCCATATTTAAATTTTGCAAATGATGTATTTAAATTGTTTTAATTATAACATTATCAGTCTATTTGATCTGTATAATCAATCATGTTTTGTTCGCTTATGCTCACTTGCTTATTCTCTTCTCAGCCACGCATCAATTTCCCGCACTTCAAATATTTAAGAAGAGATTTGATTTAGGTGCTAAGTCGAGACTTTATTAATATATTTAGTTATAATATAAAAATATAATTATAATATTATTTATTTAAAAAATAATAATATTATAATTATGTATTTATATTATAATTATATGTACTGTTATATTTAAAATTGTAAGTGTATGAAAGATTTTATTTTTAATTTATCTATTCAAAACATTATATTTTTTAAATTTAATCTCAAAATACATTGTAGCATAAATTCCATATCAATAATTCTTTAAGTTAAGAGCTCCTTTAATTATTTAAGGTAAGAAATAAACGATTGTGTTTGATAAATCTTGTTTTTTTCTTAAATTACCTTTTGTCAAAGACAATATATGTAATAAGATAAGTAAGAAAATTTTAAAAGTAATTATAGTAATTAAAAATTTAGGTGAGGATATTTTCGTTTTGAAAAATAATTTTATGTCTTTACTTTTATTTTTAAAGAACAAGTTTTAATTTTTTTTAACGAAAAAAATTGTTTTTGCCGTGAGTTTGGAAACACTTATTTATTTATCTTTTTTTTTTTTTTTTAAGAAAAAAGCTTAGCCAAGGAGGGTAAGTCTCTGTCCTCTATAATCTATTTATTTAGGGTAAATTACAATCCGTATGAGTTAAATTAAGTTGAACTTCATGTTTTTTTTGCTCTAAAAATTGTATCTATTTCTCTTCATATTTGATATTATAAAATTTTTTAAATTGTTTGATATCAATAAATAATTTATATTATTAATAAGATAACAAGGATAATGAATTGGCATTAAACTCTAACATGTTATTGTGTTTTTATTATTGATAAAGATAACTACATAATTTTATTTTTTAAATAGAATCTCATAAAAGGTTAACTTGAGAAAATAAATTAGAATGAAAGTTGTTTGTATGGTATAAAAAAATATTTCAATTTTAATTTATGTAAATTTGGCATTTTAGGTTTTAGAAATACAATGATTTATCTATTATAATTTATTTGTTATTATAACATAATACACAAGACTTTTAATAAAGATTAATTTATATTTAATAATCAATTACATCGTGATAATTAGTCAAAATTGATAAGTATTAAAATAGAATTTGAATCATCTATTGTACAGTCCATAAGTTATACAGAGAGAATAATTAAATTAAGTAAAATTTATAATATTTTATAGGACTCATCCGATGCTGCTGTATCGAAAAAATTGTACAGGAATCCAAAATCATTAAAGTGATGTTATATAAATATTATAGGATGCTGAGTCCAAGTATCATCGTGCTGAAACAATCATGCACCTCTCTCCTCTAGCCTCTTCTCTCATTTCTCCATTGTTTCCCTCACTCTCTCTTTCCTCCTTTCTTTGTTTCAGGAACTCCCAGTTCAGGTCCACTTTCCACCCTGAAGAATTCTTCAAAGCCTTTTTGAATCAGGTTTACTGGTCCTTTTCATTATTGTTCAGCTCTACCATTTTTTCACATAGATTATAGCTGTACTTGGACTTTTTCTTGCTCTCACGTAATAAGACGGGATATGTCATTAAACAAATTTTTTCTTTCAAATTCCACAGGTTCTATATTTCAACCAGAAGAACATCTAAATAATGCAAGTAGCTAATATCCATATTTAATTTTTGCAAATGATGTATTTAAATTGTTTTAATTATGACATTTATTGGATACGTGAGATTTGAAAGGAAACAATTAGACAGTCATAGTGTTGACTGTTATAACAAATCAATTACACATAGATCGTAATGTTTTGGTGGGATCACTTTTCCCGAAGGGTGTGAGTACGAGGACGACGACGTTTTTGACAGTTTGTAAGTGAAAGCCAATGGCAATAGCAGGCCAAAATGACCGGCTTGAATCTTCGAAATGCGAAGGTCACGATAATTGCGCTATAACAATTAAAAAAAACCGAACCACATGGAATCCTTTTCTTGTTAATGATTTCTTTATAAAACTATAGTCAAACATAGCGCACAATGGGTATGCCATTTTCAGACTCTATCATCATCATCATCCTCATCATTATATATATATATATATATATGTCTTAAACAGAATCCAGAATTAGATTCTCCGAGTTGGACGCTCACACAAATATGTCCACCTCCTTGAGATAGTTGTATTAAGCCAAAAAGACTCTTTTTTTTTTCTCTTTCCGGAGATTCAGGATTCTCCATGGACGAAGAAGGAGGAAGCAAATCTCTGAGCATCGAACATGGCCTTCAAAAGGGTACCCAAATTGAAGAATATGGGGTCACTTCTGCTCATACCGTTGACCACGGTAATGATATGTACTACATCGATCCACTTCTTAGGCATGGTTTGAGATCTGGGTTTTTCTGAAAATTGAAACTTGTTTTCAAATGAAAGTGAATATTTATAATCTGCAGATTCGTGGCAACAAGTGGGGTTGATGCTGATAACGAGCTTCAATTGTGGATGGATATTGACCTTCTCTAATCTGATAATGGTGCCACTGGGTTGGAAATGGGGTGTGCTATGCCTTGTTGTTGTGGGACTCTACACTGCCTATGCTAACTGGCTCTTGGCAGCATTTCAGTTCATCAATGGCCAGAGATTCATCAGATACAGAGATGTTATGGGATTCCTTTTCGGTGAGTTTTCATCACATCCAAATTAACCAAACCATTTTCTTCTAGTTATGACTTACATATTCTTTGATCTGTCTCAAGGCAAGAAGATGTATCACATCACATGGGCTTCCCAGTTTTTGACCCTTCTTCTTGGAAACATGGGTTTCATCCTCCTTGGAGGCAAGGCCCTTAAGGTAACTCTATCTATCTCTCGAGAGAAAATTATTATCCATCTTTTGCAATTGAATATAGGATGAATTTTGGGAGTTAGTGAGATAAAATGAGTATAAATATACATATAGAGCTTACTTTTCTTTTTCTACTCACATTCTATTTATTTTATATCCTTTTCTCATTGTATAATAAATTTAACGGTAAAGAATTTATTATTACAGACAGATCATATTAATATTTGAGTGGAAAAATGCAGGAAATAAATTCAGAATTCAGTGACTCACCGTTGAGGCTTCAATACTACGTAGTGATGACAGGAGCAGCTTACTTCGTATATGCCTTCTTCATCCCAACCATGTCTGCCATGAAAAACTGGTTGGCTGCTTCTGCCGTCCTTACCCTCACATACATCATCGTATCTTTGATTGTTGTAGTCAAAGATGGTAAGCATTAATTGCTAATCTTTCAAACACTAACAGTAATACCCTTTATAACCCACACAAATGAATATCTGTATTATTGCAAGGTAAATCAAATTCAAATAGAGACTACGATATTAGCGGAAGCCAAGTGAACAAAGTGTTCAATGCTTTTGGTGCCATCTCTGCCATCATTGTCTGCAACACTGGTGGCTTGCTTCTCGAAATACAGGTACTTGTTTTAATAATCATAGTTGGATCAAATTTTTCTAGTCATCAGAATGATATGTATTGGGGTGATTGATGGAAGCAGTCGACTCTGCGGAAGCCAGCTGTGAGGAATATGAGGAAGGCGTTAATTTCACAGTACACAGTGGGCCTCCTAATCTATTATGGCGTTACTGTAGTTGGGTACTGGGCCTATGGATCTAAGGTGTCCGTTTATCTGCCCGAAAACTTAAGTGGGCCTAAATGGGCCAACGTCCTCATTAACGCCGTCGTCCTCCTTCAGTCTGTGGTCTCCCAACACGTAATAAATCCCACAATTCTCTTTCTTTCTTCCACCTGGCTTCCTCTTTTTGATTATAACGACATTGGAACATTAATTTCCGAAAAACGAATGAATGAATGCAGATGTTTGTAGCACCAATTCACGAGGCTCTCGACACTAAATTTCTCCACATAGACAAGGGCATGCATGAAAAGGAAAACTTCAAACGCTTATTCCTCATACGCGCCCTCTTCTTTTCTGGCAACACCTTGGTCACCGCTGCTTTTCCTTTCATGAGTGACTTCGTCAACTTGCTTGGTTCTTTCTCACTCGTTCCTCTCACCTTTGTCTTCCCCAGCATGATCTTTCTCAAGGTCTCTTTCTTTTTTTTAAGAATATATATATATATATATATATATATATATTGACGTAATCTTGAGAATGAATATGTGTGATTTGTGAGTTTGTTTTGTGGGTCAAAGGTGAAGGGAAAGACAGCAAGGATAGAGAAGAAGGCATGGCACTGGTTCAGCATCATTCTTTCTTCGCTGCTCACAGTCGCAACCACCATTTCTGCTGTTCGATTGATCGTTGACAATATCCGTACCTATCAGTTATTTGCTGATGTGTGATCGCCGGCTTATATCTCCGACTTCATGCCCATGTATTCAGAATAAATTCTTTCACTTATCATTTTGATGAAAAGACAGCTGTGAGGCTTTAAAATTGGACCAAACAATATTTATAGTGAAAAGAAAATTCCAAATAGTGTGTTGAAGAAAACCAGAATTTTTATACGTATTCCAAACAAGGAAAGATTTGATGTTGGTTTAGTCAGCAAGTGTTCTTAGTTCAAATCTGTAACATTATGTGAAAGAAACATATATTGGGATCTGTAACATGTCGTTGAAAGAAATAAAATTCTTGTGTGAACTCCGATTGGGCAGTACGTCGAATGAATCTCTTTGTTTTCTTATAATCTGATCCTTTTGATGGATGGGCGAGAAATAATCGGATGAACCTCTTTGGATGAATAGTGAGTGTTTAGCAATAATACGTCAGGAGAAAACAACTTCATTTACTTATAGTCAAAGGAATAAGTATTCATTCAATTTTAAAAGATAAATTAATATGCAGGATATGCGTTAGCAAAAATCATGGAGCCAACTGACAATGTAATCTACATCTGAATCTCTAAAGTATAACGGGTAGAAAAAGAAGGTTTAATACTCAATTATAGAAGAGGATTATTCTTGTCTTATTTGTTGGTCCAAATATGAAATGGCATATAACCTATATTTGATAAATGACAAAATCAAATGAAATAAGACCCAACTCATTAGTAAAGCAAGTCTATAACAGATAAAGCATAAGCCCAAGTCTACAAACTTAAGACAGCTCATAGAAAATGACTACTGTGAAGTAAAAGCTATCAGTTTCTACTCTGACACACTACTCATGTGCCTTCTCTCTGTCCGAACTGTCAGTTGCAACCATTAATAGTGCTCCAGGAAAACCCAAAGACTCAAGTCGCATAGGAGCCAAAATCTGTAAATCAAGCAGTCGAAGAAGAAGCAACGACATCTCTCTCTCCTCATTAAATGTCTTTCGCCATTAATGCGTTCCAACGTCTCCCTATTGCAAAAGCTATAAATACTGAAGTTCCTGCTGTTGAAGGCAGAGCGAACCATGGAGCAGAAATGAGAATAAGTGGAAAGAGATAAACGTTTTGTAACAGTTTATCTTATCTTTATTTTTCACTGAACTTAGTCTCTGGTTCATTTGCTTTCAAGAAGCAAAACCTGTACTGTTATAAGAAAACCCATCTGTTAAGGGTTCAAAAATTCTTTTTGATTGATTCACCTCTATCTCGAGTGGAGAAGAGGATTGTTGTGATTGTAACAGTTTGAAGTTGAGTTAGAAAACCTTGTGTTTGGAGTTAGCACGGAAAACTCTTCGATAAAAGTGTAAGAAAGACTTTTCATAGTGAAAAACCCTTGTGAAGACAAGAGGACTAGAAGTAGGCATTGTGTTTGGCCGAACTAGGATAACTTTCTGTGTGTTTAATTCTTCTTCTCTATTCTTTGTCTATCTGTTCAATTTTCAATCAATTAGATTTTTTTTTCGTTAACTCTCTTTTCTTATATCTCTTTTTCTTCTCAAATGTTCAGTTAACTTTATCTTATTAAGTTGACTGTTTTTAGCCTTGGGGGCCATTTAAATTATTCTTGGTTCACTTATCTCTTATTTTTATATTTCTAATTAAGTGAACATATTACTGAAATTTTTAATCAATTGTATTTTATCTCAGTTAACTGATTTTTGTCATTTATAATTGACTGTAAAATTTTCAATTAACTAAGATTTCAAAAATAAAATTAATTTCTTAAAAAAAAAATTTAAGGGCACCTATTCATCCCCCTCTAGGTACCTGGTTATTATTAATCAAATAGAGTCAGAGGCTACTAATATTAGAGACAAAATCGAAGGGATGACGAAGGATTATAGAAGATTACTCCAAACTGAATTTATTGATGGTTTAACACATGTAAGATTTCTCACCACATCTTAAAGGAACCTGAATATATGTATGTGGATTATTTGTGGTTCCATACAAGGGAAGCATATATAATACCCATTACAGAAAGATAATGATACATTTACAAATTACAATATATGATTGAGCATATATATAAGATTGTTTACACGATCCTTCCCATAGAAGAATTTGCTGATGATCCATGAAGGCCATGACCTGAACTGACAGGAGTGAGATTGCAGTGCATAAATAGATAATTGCTCCCAAAGAGATCATTTAAATGACTCTGCCCATTCTTCAACCCGTGCAAAGCCTTCCGCCATGAGACTCTGAACCTATGCAGAAACTTACTTCTTTTTCTGAAGATCCTCTTCAGTCTAGGAACATGAATCTTTGGCCTTCTTCTACCTGCTCGAGCCTTGAACTTAAGCCACGCTTTTGCCTTCTTCACTTCTCTTTCTAGTATTTCTTCTTCTTCATTCCGCAGCCTCTGGTATGAAAGCTTGGCCCCAGAAGTCATTTTGGAGCAAAATGGTTGATGTGATCAGCTTCCAGGACAAGTAAAGCTTGCTTGACTGACTTATTTTCTCCTCATGGGATTTTGGCCTATTGTTCGTTTACTCTGATTTACTTTGAGACTGAGAATGGCTTCTAACACGTCAACATGGACAGACTAGTTAGGTGCAATTAATTAATGAGGCCATGGGAGCTGTAATTTCTTGGTAAAGTCCAGATACTGATTCATTAGTATAAATTGAAATCTTTCCAATCACCGTCTCACAATTTAAGAAGCCTAATAATTCAGAAGCATCTGGTGTGAGGTCATCCTCTATGACACTTCAGCTTAAATATCTTAAAATTAAATATCACTCATTTTTCTCCCAATAATTCTCACATAGACGAATTGCATCCGTATCAATTTATTTCGGGAAATATAATTAATATATACTGATAGAGCCACCTAAATTTGGTTCAAAGTGTTGGGTAGATAAGAATTTAGGTAGATACACTTAACTCAAGGAATATAAAGACTTCCCCGATTGTACTAGATTAATAAATATTAAAAACTGTTATATTTGTTTTCCTTCACTGAGTTCAGTTAATATCTGCGGATTCTAGTTTTCATAATATTAGCATTTAGTCGATATATTAGCGACTTTGGACAATTTCGTGTTTCACGAAATGAGGATTTTTTTCAGAGCACAGCAATAGAGGGTTTTAATTTGTTTAAGCAAACAAATGAAAGGTATAAGTTCATCGAATAAAAGAAAGAAATCAAAGTGATACGAGGTTGTGTATGAAAGTATGCAACATAAACAAAAGCATTTCTCTTAGTATTTTATTATATTGAGACTTTCTAATTAGTAATCCGCCCAGAAAATATCATAGTACAAAGAGACAACTGTGCTTAGGCACGTATAAACTGAACCCACTGTGATACGCTGGGAATTCCAGCATTTACAACCATGAACATGTAATAACCAGGAGGAGCAACATTTGGCGATGGTGGGGCTTCTATAACTGCAGTATTCCAGCCACCTCCATTTCTCACCATGCTATTGCATCTCAACTTCAGCATCCTCTGATTCATCGAGAACGAATGCGTAGTAAATGGCGGTGCATACACATTGAACTCCATCTTATTGCTCGGCCTCCTACTCAGCAAAAATCTGACACTAAACTCTTTCCCATACCCAATTTCATAGCTTTCACCACCACCACCACCACCATATGTTATGGTCACATTTCTGGGCCTCCATTGATGGTTCCTCCTGTGCATGTAATTTGGAACGAATGCCTGTAGTCTCAGCTCGGTTGGGTATGCCACATTGCGAAATGTATATCTGCTGTGAGGGTTACCACCTGCAACTAACACCCTCCCATCAGGAAGAAGAGCTGCTGATGAGTGATACATTCTGGCTATTTTGGTGGAACTGAGGACTGTGAATCTTCTTCCTGCTCTTCTATTTGGGCTATAGAGGTAAGGTTCAAGAGAAGCGTCTCTTGCACTGTCATACCCTGCTGAGCCTCTTTTGGCTCCATTGATGATCAGAATGTGTCCAGTGGGGAGGATGAGCATGTCATGCAGGAGACGTGGTCCCGGCATGTTTTCCATATCCCACATGTGCTTGTTCCCTGTGATCACCATTCTTCCACATGAACTTAACCCCTTCAGGAATCTTCCTTCATCAGCAGCTCTGTGTGCTCCTGAAGCTGCTCCTCCACAGATCATTACTTCTACATTGTCGAAGTTGTCTCTATGGTCTAATGGGAGCATCACGGATGAGCCTGAGCTTGGGTAATTTCTCGGCCCTCCTGGAATCCGAGGGAAGGTCTTGATCACTCTGTTTCGTCTCAAGTTAAACAAGATTGAATCGCGGTTAGCGAAAATGAACAGATTGCCATCTGATGAGAGGTGGAGGAAGGGATAGAGGTTGTTCCCTCCTGCATTTCTGTCATTAGTTTGGTGCAAAAATGGAAGATCAAAAGATTTTTCTGCAGAGTTCATTTTTGGTACGAATTCATACGTGAAAACCCCTCTTCCACCAACAACAACGACCCTGTCATGCTCCGGCAGAATCTGACTAGAGGCATACCAGCGCTCATCAGACAAGGACTTGCTTGCTTCTTTCCAGTCACATTGGTGATTGCTGCAGGGTCTAAAGAGTCTGACTCTCTTAGCTCCATGGCCATATCCACCTGTTTGTAGAAGTGTGCCGTTGCTGAGGAAAGAACCAGAGGAACACCAAGGATCAGAGTCAAGCCTCATAGCCCTCACTCTGTTACTACCAATGTCGTACTCAACAGAGTGAGCATAGCATGTAGAGTCCATCATATCACCGCGGCTTCTGGTGCACATTCTGCCATTGAAACGTCTCCGAAGGCGGTAACCAGACTGGCCGGCTCCTGTTTGGTCGAACATGATGACAGTGTTGTGGTGGGTTAATGCCATGTGCATCCCCACCACACCAGTGCTGTTAAGGAGGAGCTGCCACTGCCCGTTCCGGCCTCCGGAGAGCCTTACACCGTCGCTGAATCCAGCACAAAGCAAAAATAGGATAAAAATCATGTTTTTAAAGGAAGATGGGGAGTTTTTGATGTCACGCTCCATCTATAGCGAGAGATGGCTGCTATGGAAGGAGTAGTGACTGTGAAGCTCCTTTTGTACCACCGAGTTTAGTTGGAGCCGATATACTAACATTCATGCACTTGAAATGGAGCGATTAACTAGGCAGAAATTCAGTCGGCTAATTCATCCTAAAATTAGTGATAAATATATTACAGCGAATCTTGACGTGAGGAGACTTCATAGGACGTTTAAGTGGTTGGCGATATCAACATCGTCGGGTTCGCGCAAGCTTGAAGGTAATGGGTGCGAAAAGTGATATTCGTACACCAAAATTCCGAGTTTAGAGTATCACTAAGGCATTACGTTTTTTTTTTTCTGGGTTATTTTTAATAACTTAATATATTACAGAAAACGAAAATTAAAAAGTAATTAAAAACAAAATACTTACAAGTAAAGTTCACAAGATCATGTTGCGAAGTTAACGGAGGAAACTAACAACTACACCATTTGGTAATATAAACAGGTTTCTTGAATAAGATCAAGATGGGTATAAAATTGATCTGTCGCCACATAATTTTAAAAAGGATTGCAGAATAAATAAATACTGTCCTAGTTCAACAACGCGAGAGAAACGAAGAACCCAGTCATGTTATGGACGATTGAGCTCATTAGTATAGGTGATTAAACCTTAAACTTGGAACAAATAAATAGCCAATATATACACTGCGAATCTGGTAAGCACACCCCCGCTCATTCTTCAAATTCATTAGCACAAAAACTCGCAGAAAAATCCAAGGCTCGTATCTCAGTTTGAAAACCATGGACAAGTCTTCAGATGAAGCATCATCTAATAAAGTTTTATTCGAGTATCAATGGTACTCCTGCAAATGGGGCATGTCTTAAGATCTTGTCCGCACTCACAGCAAGTCTGCCAATTGAGTAGAAGATAAGTCGTGTAACTAATGAATGCATTCAATCCTCAAAAATCTAAACGTAAATCCAGAAAACAATGAACTGCCAGACTCTGTTACCTGATGCCCGCAACCAAAGGCCATATTCTTAGGATCAGAGAGGCAAATGGGACAAACCTGCCGGGATTACATAAACATAATACTTCAGTACGTTCTGAATTTCTGCAATTGTTAAGCAAAACAGGTGTAGATAGAGTAAATGTACATGATTATCAGAAGCAGAACTTGCAGGATGATTTGTGCCAAGATCATCATATCTCTGAGATGGTGCACTAGGACGGGAAGCTTTTGGGGTGTGGACAGATGCAGCACCATATAGAGGTGGGGGAAGAGGAACCCTATCTATAGCTTTCCCTCTACAGGAGCTGTTCGAAAGATTACACATTAAACGGCTTAACACACAGCTATATCAAATGCTGCAATTATTACCAATAAAAACAAGGTTCAACATTGTTACCCCAATATATTAAGTTCCAGTGTTGCCTTATACTGAGATGGTATTTCCATCAGGGCAGCAAGTGCAAATTCTGCTTCTTTTCTGGAGCGATCTATATTCTTTGACATTATTTCAGTAAAATTCACAAACTACAAAAAGAAAAAATAATAATAGAAAATAAATAAATAGATAAAAGAAAAGAAAATTCCAAATATCATTATTGAGGAAGAACATATAGGGAGCATACCCAAGAGCAAAGGCAAAACTGTCAACTTATAACATGGAGTGGAGATACATACCTGGAAATTATCAAAGGCCCGGGCCGGAATATTATCATCAAATTGTTTCATCATATCCCATGGTCCATCTCCGATTCCAACTAATATAATTGACAGGGGATACTCACTGAAAATAACACACACTTCAGAAATATGATTACAAGAGGGGCGATTAATGAAACAAAGTGACGCACAGATAATTGCCTTGCTTTCACAATAGCTTCAACTGTTTGTTTTTCTTGAGTGCTTAATTGCCCATGCACAGTGTCAGCACTTCTTGTTACCTACACCAACCCTGAACTTCAATTAATCCAACATACAAAGTTTCCAATTGCCAATTCAAGGCCAAAGGCAAGCAGGATCATGCCGTGCCTAAAAGTCTGCAGCAATATAATATCTAAACTTTCCAAAAGCTTCTTATATAATTACAATTAGTTTTTTTTTTTAAATTCAATTTCAATGTCAATCAGAAGCCACATTTCACATCTGCTCAACATAAACAATGAAAATGTGATTCAAAGATTTTCTCAAAACAAAATTCAATTTAAAATCGAAATGAGGGATCAAAGCATCCTTATGGTCAATTCTTTGACACAGTTAACCACTAGTTTCTCTGCATGCTGCCATATTTAATGCCATTTATGTTTCAGCAACTTGCATCCACGTTAATATTCGCATCATCCTCTAACCCCACCCCTCATCCTAACCTAACAATCAAGGAAATATAATTAGAGGTTCATTTATGTAAGATATTTAGCCTTAAATGCAGTATAATCACAAAGATAAACATAATCCCAAAATGATTTACCTGTCCGTCTGCAATTATCAATAAGACATGGTATTGACCACCACTTTGCTCAACTATAGTGATTGCCATTTCAATGATTGGGGCAAATGATGTTGGTCCTGTCACAACATAGTAAGCAATTATACCACAAGGAAGATGCTATTGTGAAATAAACGAAGGAAAATGAAGTTTGACCTGGGTTCTAATACCTGCAAGCTTTAATTCAGGAACCAATTCCCGGTACCTTCTCAACACTTCTTCAAATCCTTGACAAAATCTCTCATCCGGAAAGAAACTAAAAACTTCTTGGTCATGAGTTAAAGCTGCCAACATATAAAACCACATAAAGTAACTTGTCAAGGTAACAGAAAGTGTAACACATTACACTATTTGTTGAAAATTAAAATTACCATCTCCAAATCCAAAGCAGGGAATTAAGTTATCCTCATCAAAAGAAGACAACGTTTTCCCAATGATTGATATAGCTTGTTCATACGGATTTTGTTCATGACCAATATGATGCAGGCTTCTCCTATGGAATGACCTTGCACCTGATGAAAAAGCAAGTTATGCATGTCAATTTTGCAATCCAGAGGCAAAAGAAAGATTACGACAGGAGAGCAGCCAAATGAAGCAAAACCTGTCCACTCATTGCTCTTTGTGAAATCAATACCAACAATTAGATTGGAAGACTCTAGACCAGCACTTGCTAGAGCCTCGGTTACCTGAAAACATGAAGCATTCACAAAAATGTGATTTTAATATACCAATTAGTGTTCTTGTGCCATCAGTCAGTACATTAATCTAAAATGATTATCTTATATCGATAGGAAGAAACTTGTGGAAAATAGGAAACCAATGGAAACAATTTATTCCTTAATTGACATCATTCGTACAATGACAGCATCAAGATAACAAGAAGAAGAATGCGCACATAACATAGAAAAGCAATGCACTAATCCTGTGAAACACGTGGATACTGGTTACAAAAAGAGGCTAGAAGAGAATAGAAAGGTGAGTGTCTCACTTCTTAAATTCATACTGTCGTATTGGAAGATCTGTTGTAAATGAAGGGAATAAAGGAAAAAGAATATTCTTCAAATTTTACTACTTAAGTCAAGATGCACTATACCATTTCATACACTGAAACCAGGGAAAAAGAAGTACCTGGTCCAAGCTAATATAATTGTCATCAATCTTTGAATACTTCCTCTCTAACCTCTTTTGTGGCTCAGGAGCACGACCACCACTATAGGTTTGAGATGGAGTCCCGAAATATTCTCGAGGCACACGATCTTGGTTTTCTTGCACATAGGGTGATTGAGATTGAGGATAACTCCACGAATGTGAACTGGACCTTGAATATGAACATTGCCTCCCGCTCCTTCGTTTTGAAATAGATCCACCCATCCCCTCTAAATTCTACAGAGATTCTGCAGGCACTTAAATTCTCTTAGAATGTATTCTCTAGAACTGAAAAAGATCATTTCACATTATTCTTTTTTAAAAGAAAAATTGACAATTTATTTGACAATTCCTGACCTTTCTTTTTCCCTAAAAAACACACGAACATTACGACTGACATTAGACCGAAAGCCCACGACCCTGCATCTTAATTTTTAATCCACCCACATTTGTTTAATAGCCCTACCCACCCCCCTCTGACCAAAACCCTACCTCATCGATTTTGCCAGCATTGAACCAAAAATGAAGTGGAGCATGAGATTGAATAGAAGAATAATAAAATTGGAAAGATGTGATAAAGTTGATACCTTCTACAGTGAAGTTGAGGGAGAGCATTTGAGAAAGAGGGCAGAAGAACTGCAGAGGGTAGGAGATAGAGAAAAGTGGTAAACGAAGAGGTTTGTAAGAAAGGGAATCAGTGGGCGCTGAAGTGGAAGTGGTAGTTCACTGAAAACTTTGATTGGGAAGATGGGATGAGGGACGTTTGGTGAAAGCGTCTTTCTACGTAGTTTCTCTCTCCACTATCCACTCTCGCGCTACTTCGTTGTTGCTGATGCTGACAGCCGTCTCCACCCCTCCCGACTTCCCTACTATCCATACGCGGATTCTGCAGGCATCCATACGCCCCCAAAATTACACCTTTTTTTTTTGAAAAAATTAATCAATCTTTTATAGACTATTGGTTTCTTGATTTAAATTTTAAAAATATTTTTAATTTAGTTTAAAATATGTTAATTAAATTTTTTTTTATTTTTTAATTAATAAATATGAGAACTTAAACTTACTTTAGTAACATTTATGATGAATTTTCTACAGTCATTATATCATAAGTGAAAATATATATACCTTGTTAAATTCTTTGTTATACATGACATATTAAAAAAATTATTTTTAATAATATAAAATAATTTATTGTATTTATATTTTAATCTTATTATTTTTAAGTTTTATTTGTAAATTTAATTTTTTTAAAAAAAATTAATTTACTTCAATTATTTTTTATTTTTAGTAATTCACATGGAGATATTTATTTATAATTTTATTAATTTATTATTTTAATTTCTTTAAATTTTTAATAATTTTAAAATTCTTAACGTTTAAATTTTTAATTTATGAACTAATATTTTATGAAGTTACTAAAAATAAAAAGCAGAAAGAATATACTAAAAAATTTTTAAAAAGTTATTGGTTAATAAAAAAAATACAAAAATATTATAATCAAAATATACAATTAATATATTTTAACATATTATAACATATTTTTTTTGTAATATATTATATAATAATTACATCAATACAACTAATTTTATAATAACACTAAAAATGATAATGTTAATTTTCTGTTTCTCTTCACTTTTTCTTTTGTTTACAATTTGATGAATGCAAATGACAAAATATATGACAGATAAATTCTAATTTGAGTTAACAGTTATATGAATATTTATTTATTATTCAAAAAATATAAGTATTTTCATTAATAAAAGGTTTCTATATTTTTAAAAGATTAAATTAAAAATAAATAATTTTAAAAACTAAATTATTAATTTAATATTATCTTTTCGATACCATTTACCACCTTTTTCCCACTGCATAAAATTTTATTTACAATTTTTAAATTTTTTATTTCTTGTTCCAAAAATTTAGTTAATCTTACCAAAGAGCATAGATAAAAGTAAGAATATAAGTATAGTGGCATTACAGAATAATGGATCCTTAGGCTTCATTTATCTAGAGTATGGATAATTTTGACTAAAAGATATTCTTTTTACAGACCAACAAAAATTTTAGAAAAAAAAAAGTAAAAGAAGCAATAAAAATAAAAATTGAACCTTTATTATCATATTTATATCTATTTTAATCTTAACTGCCAAGTGAAGTCTATGGGTCTAATTGACAAAATTCATGTTATTTAAAATGGCATGAATTAATGTTTAAACTTCAAATTTATTTGCTTAAAATTGTCTTCACCCAAACTGTGCTGAACAACTTAACCGCATTGCATTCCTGATAAAATAAATTTTCCATGTATGCAATATTTATGCATAGACATATATAAATCTTTTTAATTTATGCATTAAAGAAAAAAAAGATTCCAGTGAAATATTAGCTAGCATGTGATGAAAAATATGTCGGTTCTAGAATATATAGACTCAAACGACAAACTTTTCACTTCTGTTTTCAACCATGAACAAATGTTATTTCTGATATAAAGTACTAGAAAACAAATATATTAATCTTACTTCATAAAAAGGCAATTACGTTATGATGCGTGAAGTACAATGTAAGTAACAATAATGGAAGCAGTGTCGGGACAAACACAGCCACGAAATCACATGCTTTGCATTATGGGAATCCTTGTTAGATATCTATCAGCTTGCCATCATTTTCAATCCCGTAATGATCTTTTGCTTGACTGATTTAAAGTGCGTGATTTTTTGAATTTTTAAAATTTTAATTTATAGATATAAATTTTTTATATTTTTATATTGAATTTTTAATTGATAACAATATAATTGTTTTTTTTTTTTTTAACTTTGTAAGAATTTATTTAGATCTAAAAATTTTCATCTCTTTCAAATTAAATTTTAGATTTGTCTTTGACCGTGTGTGCTAATTTTATTTAATATTTTTAATTAATAAAATATTATGTTTTCTTAGTGGGAATTCGTCTGGATCCAAAGAGTTTTACCCCAAATCAAATTTTTATTTCATCTCTAATTATTATACATAAACAAGGGTAATTGAAGAAGACTATCAGTAAATAATTAAATAAAACATATATTTAGATTCTTTCAAATTATCTAAGAGGATGGTAACAATAGGGTGTCCTGCAAAGGCTACAAAAATACAGTAACAACAACAATAATATACTTGTATGTGTTATGAAACTACAAGAAGTGTAAAAATGATAAAAATAGTAAAAAGAAATTTAAGAAAAAAATATTACGTAGCTCTCATTAATTTGTATACATCATTGTTGATATATAACTATATTTATAGGCTTTTTATCATAAAAGAAAACTTAATATACATGAATGGAAATTAATTTACATAACGATGGAATATAAATAGATTAGGTATTATACAATAAAAAAATTTAAAAAAATCACCTACAATCATGAGTATGAATCATAGAAAGTCACCTCACCAAAGATCTTTTAAATCCTTATATGAAGGTAATGGACATCCACATTATAAACATTTACAATACTCCCGACCCTTAGATGTTCATTGTCAAATAATATATCTAGTTAAAACCTTACCCTATTAAAAGGCTTTGGAAAATCCAATAGGACATAACCGTAGTAAAAGAAAAATAGTATAACATATATTTACTCCTCATAATAACAATATCACCTAATATTTTTTGATTGATGCATCTTAATACCATTGACCCATTTCTCAAATGTAATTGTTGGTAATGTTTTAGTGGGCAAATATGTTAGATTATCACATGAACGAATTTGTTGCACATCTATATCACTATTCCTTTGAAGATCAGGAGTAAAAAAGAATTTTGGAAGGATATATGTTTCATTTTATCTCCATGTACCCTCGTTTGAGTTGAGCTATGGATATTATATTATCTTTGTATAATAATGTCAAAATCTCCTTTTCTAAAGCAAAACCACACATGTTCTAGATTTGTTGGATCAATGATATTAAGTAAACATACACACAACTTGTCTTATGCATTGCAATTATTTCCGCATGATTTGAAGAAGTAGTAGTTGTAGTTTTTTTGGTAGAATGCCATAATATAACTATGCTTCTACATGTAAATAAATTACCTATTTAAGATCAAGCTTTATGTGAATTTAATAAGTATCCTGCATCTACAGAGCCAATTAACTACGATCCAGATTCAAATGAATAAAATAATCCCATATAAATGGTCCCACAGAGATATCGCAACAAGTGTTTAATTCCATTCCAATGTCTTCTTGTTAGAGAAGAATAAAATTTTGATTACAAACTTATAGCAAAAGAAATATCAGGTCGTGTACTATTAGCAAATTACATTGATGCTCTTATGGCACTAAGGAATGATACTTATATACTAAGAAGTTCATTATCCTTACAAGAACGAAAAGGGTCTTTATTCACTTCTAGTGATCTTACGACCATCAAGGTGCTTAATGGATGAACTTTATCCATATAGAATCGCTTTAAGATCTTTTCAAGATAGAACTTTGTTTTTCTAGATCTTTTATCTCAAATTCTTTCTTTAAGCAATCAATTGCTTTTTGAAGCTCTTCAAAAGTTTCAACAATATTTAAATCATTAAAATATACTACAATTATGACAAACTTTGATATAGATCGTTATATAAAAACACATGGGCAAATTGGATCATTTTTATAACATTCCTTTAACAAATATTCACTAAGGCAATTAAACCACAAATGCCCAGATTGATTTAATTTGTACAGGGATTTATGTAAACATATTAAATAATTTTGCCTTGAATTTTTAAATGCTTATAGCATTTTAAATCCTTCAGGAATTTGCATATAAAATATATATATATATATATATATATATATATATATCACTATCCAATGATATCTATAAATAGGCTATAACAAGATCCATTAAATGCATATCAAATTTTTCATGTACTGTTATCCAACATAGGAGAATATGTCTCTTCATAATCAATTCCAAACCTTTGAGAAAACCCTTGTGATATAAGTTGTGCTTTGTATCTAATGACTTCATTTTTCTCATTTCGTTTTCGCACAAATATCCATTTGTATCCGACTAGCTTTACACCTTCTGGTGTTTGAATGATGGGCCTAAAAACAACTTTTTGAAAGCAAATTTAATTAAGCTTGAATTGCATCTTTCTATTTTGGCCGATCATCTCTATATCTACATTCTTCAATAAATTTAGGTTTAATACCCTCATTCTATTTCATAATTTCAATAGCAACAGTATATGCAAAAATGTTATCATCAACTATATTTTTTTTCTTCCATTTTTTCTCCTATAGTGACATAACTTATAGAGATCTCTTAATTTTTTTTTTAGGTACTTAAACCTTTTCTAGGGTTTTATGGTTAACTATGTCTGTAATATTCAAAAATTCTCTTACTAATTCCTTATTTTAAGTGGATTTTGTTTTTCTCATAATTTTATGAATTGGAAAAGTAAGGAAATGCAATTAGGACAAAAGTAACTTTTATAATTTAGGAGTATTGAAAAAGAAATTTAACAAGATCTAAATATTAATGAAATAGCATTATACCTGAGCTTGAAACTGGCATAAGTGGCTCAGCCTTACCTTATGCATTTAAAGGCACTCGGGTTTGAATTTCTCCATGGGCAACTTTTATTATTGTTTTTTCTTTTGTTGTGATATATGTCTTTATGAGAAAATTACAAAACTACCTTCATCTATAATTCTTTTCCCCTCGATTAATCTTGTTCGTGTAAGAAGTCCATAGCTAGTAGCCATGGTTAACTTGCATCGCCAAAGAGCCTCCATCACTACAGCATTACCTTCAGCGTGTTTCTAATTCGTCGCCAGTGTTATTTGGCTTGAAAATGTGGGGCTCCAACAAACACAACTCTTTGCAATTTCAACTCAAAATTTGGTGCAATTCAGGTAATTTTTCATTAAATCACCTTAGGGCTTTGCTTATGAACTAATTTTTAGCCCTCTCTCTAAAATTTCCATTGACCAATTTCATCTAAATTGCTTTGAAATGCAAAACCCTTTTCTATTGCATGTTCTTTGCAAATTTGGTGAAGCGTGAGTGAAATTTGTGCGTTTTCCTTTGATTTGTTGTAGGGCTTCAATTCCAGGATGATTTTCGAAGGTTTCTCCCTGAATTGCACTGATCAATTTCATTGTTTTGACTTATAATCAAAGAAACCCTAAATTGGGTACTATTTATACACAAAAAGTGAAGTTTAAGGCTAAATTTGATGTGATTTCATCAAATTTAGTTAAGAATTCACATCATAGGTAAATTTTGGACCTTTCTCCCCTAGAATTTGTTGTTAATTTCGAGTTTTAGCTTTTGAATTGAAAAACCCAAATTTGGCTAAGTGTGTTCATACTCATAGGGTAATAAATATTGATCAAGATCATGAATTAATTTAGGACTAAGAGAATGACTATTCCCAAGTCATTGATGAATTTAAAGATAATTAATTGTGAAGAATAAAGTTTGAAACTAATTTTGTTGAATGTCTATTGAATTAGAGTGGATAATTACATGTTTAGATGTATTGGAGTTAGGTTAATCAATGGTTTAAGAACCTATAAGTATCCCTATTTGGAATCGAATTAACAGTGTCATTGGCCTTATTAAAGTGATATTTATTTAAGAATTTGGATTTTGAAATGAGAAGCAAGGATTATAAGTGGAACTAAGGATAACTATTAAATGTTGTGTTTTACCATCCAGGAGTTATAAATCTTAAGGCTTATATTACAGTTCAGGAGCAATCTACTAGTTAAATGAATGGATAAAATTAGTTATACTATTCTTGAATAATTAAGGGTAAGAGTGTGTTGCCTTATTTTATAGGTCCTTTGGACTAGTCGTGACAAAGTAAATTGTTAAAAGCCTTAAGAAGAAGTTGTGTACTCCTCTATGTGAGTAAATACTACTAATTATCCTAGTATTCTATATTTCAATACCTTTGCGAATTTATGTGATTTGTTCACTCAGCTTTGATAGGGAACAGACATCCTCAGAGACATTGTTTCTTTTTGAAAACTTATCTAAATGCTTCCTTAACATCAAGGTAATATGATATGCAGCTTTTTTTGGTATTTGATCTGACTTTAGAATTAAGATGTACATCTCTGTATATTTTGGATTTTGATTTACCTTGATGATGATATTTTAAATTAGTCTGACTCTATTTTCATAATGGACTTAGTTTTGGAAACTTGAGTTGTATAAAGAACTCTGATTTATATTATGAAGGAATTTGATTTTGTACTTCTAAAGACTTTGGCTCTGTAATTCTGAAACTTCTATGAATTTAAATTATGAATTTTCTCTAAATTAGAATTTTGAATTACTTTGATTATATTTTTCTGAATAAATTTGATTTTGGATTTTCTAAATTAGTTTTATTTTGGATATTCTAAAAACTATGCATTTAGGAAACACTTTGTCTTTGAATTGACAAAATACTTTGATTCCAAATTCATGAAATACTTTGATTTTGTGTTCATGAAATACTCCAATTTTGGGTTGACAAACTACGCTGATTATATAATTAAGAATTTATTTGGTTTTGAAACTTTGTTTTTGGAAAAGTTTGGTTATGCAATTATTTATGTGAAAGAAATTTTAAGAACCCATCCAATCTAGAACCCTATAACTAATGGCAGTAGACGTTAGTCATGGTGTACCGTGAATCTAAACCCCAGCTAGTAGAGGAGATACTAGCCACATGTATAGGCTAACACACATGGATTTGATCTGATTCTAATTATTTGACTAAGGCATATGTCCAATATTTTGATTATTCCGAGCTTAATGGTTGTGCCTGATATATGTTCTGATTTGGCAGCACCCCAGCTAGTAGGGGAGATACT
The DNA here is from genome assembly GCA_037074485.1 of Delonix regia. Taxonomy (NCBI): domain Eukaryota; kingdom Viridiplantae; phylum Streptophyta; class Magnoliopsida; order Fabales; family Fabaceae; genus Delonix; species Delonix regia. The sequence goes on along the minus strand of CM073462.1, from coordinate 7,047,238 downwards.
AGCCTCATGTGTAGGCCAACGTACGTGGATTTGATTTGATTTTGATATCTAATTATGGTGTACGACCTATGTTTTCATTATTTCAAACCTGATGCTTGTGTCTGATATCTATTATGTTATGATAGCAATAGCCTTGAGCTAGCTCTGATGTTATGAGATTCTGTTGGTTTTATTGGATGTTCCTTGCTTTACCACTTTGCATGGGTTTCATTTATATTGTATTTCATGTTTTTGGATTGAGTTTCAAGCGAATATTGATAAGTTCTTGTAACTTGTATTTTATGATAATTTCTTACTCATGTGAAGGTTTTAAAGAATAAATATCCAATTTTTTTTTTTTTTTAAAAAAGAATGGAACTCTTTCGCTTTCGTTTGTTCCTTTCCTAATTTAGTTAGTAATATTTAATCACTAAGTGTCTTCACTCACTCCTTTATTTCCATTTTTTTTCTAGATAGCCATGCTGATTGTGAACCCTTCTTCTGCATAAAGAGAAGTTATATATCCTCTGGCGAGCCATACATTGTTTACAATGGCGTAGTTTATCTCATGTATTGTTGAACATTATAAGTTTTGTAATCTAATAGCTCTAACTGTCACAGACAGGGAATTATATTATATATATATATATAATTCGAGATTGCCTGGCTATATTTACTTTATGAGAGTGGAGCTCTCTTACCTTCTAATTTGCATTCATAGTTGTGAAAATTTTGGAGAGTCCATATTTCAAATGAGATTCTACTAAAATTTCCACATGAAAACCAATTGGTAAACATTATGCTCTTGGATTGGCATAATATGGTAACATTCATTTGTGAGGCATGTTATTAACTATTTAGGATAGTTGACTTTTTTGGTTCACAGAGGTGAGGTTTATCACATTCTTCGTGCCAGTCACACTTCCTTAGTTAAGGGTGTGACAATGTCATTAATATCTTTAAGAGTATCATATGTCTCTTCACAGGTATTCGCATCCTCTATTTGACCATCCTGGTTATTTTCTCCTTTCAATTTTTTGAGGATTTTTATCTTTGGAACCCACTGGTCTTCTACGCTTTAAGCACGACTTACTTTTGTTTGCATTAGAATATTGTACTATATTTTCAGCAAATCATACCATAAATAAAACACAGTTAATGGTACAAGATATTTAATTATTGAAGGTGATTCATAACCAACATGTATTCTTAACATTCTATGAAGACCTATCTTTGCGTGATGTGGTGGAGCAATTGGTACATATATAGCACATCCAACAATTCTAAGATGGGAAATATTTGATTCATAATCAAAAGCCAATTATAATGAGGAGTATTCATGGTAACTTGTTGGCCTAAATGCGTAAAATGATGTTGCATGCAAAATTGCATATCCATATGGCAAAAGAGGGAGTTTTGTTCTCATAAGTATTAGTCTAACTATTAATTGGAGGCGTTTAATAAATGATTAAGTCAGACCATTTTGTGTGTGCACATGGGCAACAAGATTTTCAAATGTTATTCTAATATACATACAATAATTATTAAAGGCTTGAGATCTAAATTCACCAACATTATCAGGGTGAATTATCTTAATTGCTTAATCTGGAAACTGAGCTCTTAGTCTATTAGAGCAAGTAATCTTGCAAACGCCAGGTTATGAGTTGACAACAAACACATATGTGACCATATTGGGAAATCATATATTAAAACCATATAATATTTGAATGGTCCATATGACGGATGATTAGGGCAACATATATAACCTTAGATACATTTCAGAAATGCAGGAGATTCAATCCCAATTTTAGGTAGTGATGATCTAGTAATTAGTTTTCCTTGGGAACAAGCAATGCATGAGAATTCTTTAAATTGAAGATTCTTTTGGTTTTTTAATGAATGACTATGAGAGTTCTCATAATTTTTTATATCACTATTGATCTAGGATGGCCTAACCAGTCATGCCAAATAATATACTTATTTGTGTCAATAAACTTCTAGTTTATTGTAGCATATGTTTCAATTGTACTAACATATGTATAGCACAAACTTGAAGACAATGCAGGTAATTTCTCTATAACACATTTCTTTCCTAATACAATGGTTGTGACATATAAATATTCAATATTTTTCTTACATGTAATCTCAATATGATACCCATTGCATTGTATATCTTTAAAGCTCAATAAATTTCTTTGAGACTTTGTAAAAAATAATGTATTGTCAACAATAAACTTAGTCACTTTAAGTAATAATATAGTAGTTCTTCCAAAGCCTTTAATTAGTTTTATACTACCTGATATAGTATTGACATTAGCATCACTGATAATCAAATTAGAATTTTTTTTTTCATCTTTAAGTATAGTATGTGTTGTAGCACTATCTACAAGACATATGTCTTTAGTACAGATCTAGTGTCTAACCAAAAAATGACAAATATCCATATTCTTCATTAAAAGAACACAAAAGCATTCTAAGAAATGTTGTATGAAGACATAAAATAAAAACTACTTTCAAGAATGAAAAAAATACTTAAAAACATAATAAGAACAATGATAACATAAAAATATCACATGTTCTTATCATTTCCATTCTCAAAGAAATAAGCTACATCTAGATGTGTTATATCATCGAGGCCATCGAAGTCATCATCATTGCATGAAAAATTGTCTAAACATCATCCCCTAAGCAAGTAAAATTTGTTTCCACATTTTTTCCTTTTCTTTCAATGAAGGTTTGGTAAAACTTTACAAAGTGCTCAAATGTACGATAGGTATATGACTAATGCATTTTCATTCTACATCTATAACATAAATTTTCTTTTAAAGGATTATTTTGAGCATCTTTGTCTTTTTTCCATTCATTCATTATTATCCTTCTTTTGGTGGTTCAAGTTATTATTATTACCACCATGATAACAACTACAATAATAGTAATTATTGAATCCCCTAACACAACCATAACCACGACCATGACCATATTTTTTTTCCATTTTCAAAATTATTATATATAGCTACATTCATTTCAGGGAATGGAGATGGAATTGATCCAGTGGGATGAATTTCATGATTTTTCATTAGTAGCTTATTATTTTGCATAGCCACTGGAAGGCATGTGATTAATTTAGAGTATTTTTTAAAGCCCTTCTAATGATATTGCTGCTGTAGGAGCATATTTGAAGAATGAAAAGTTGAAAAGGTTTTTTCTAGCAAGTCCTAAACCCTAATCTTTTCTCCACACAATTTTAATTGAGAACTTATTTTAAAATTGTCAAATTGTACTCATTTATGATTTTAAAATCTTGCAACAATAAATGCATCCAATCATAACAAGCTTTAAGTAGTATTACCCTATTCTGATGGTCATACCTTTCTTTCAAATTCATCCACAATTCAAGTAGATCCCTTATTGTTAGATATTTAGCTTTTAATCCTTCATGTAGATGGCAATGAAGGAAATCGTTGTTTTTTCCCTGTCTTAATTAGATGTTTCGTTTCCAACTAAAATTGTGTCACCTAAACCCTTAGCATCTAGGTAAATTTCAATGTCTAACACCTATGATAAATAATTCTTGCTAGTTATATCAAAGGCTACAAATTTAAGTTATGTAAGATTTGACATGATGCAAGCTAGTAGCTACCACAAAACAACAATTGGAATAACTTTTAGAGATCTTAGACATTGTAAAATCTCAATAAAACAAATACAGTAATAGTAGTGGCATATAATCAATATAAAGAATTCTATCATGGAAGATTAATTTAGAAGATTAAAGTAAGAAAAGTAAATTAATAAAATAATCATCAGAGTAAGTTTAAATGATTTTTAATAATGAGAGATTTAGTTTTTTTTTCTTAAATAAAGTTGATAACCATACTCCAATAAATATTATCAAATATATGCATGACTATAATATCTAAATAGAATATTGCAAAGGAATCATATACATATTCAAAATAAAACTTGCAAAATTATTTGAATAATAATACCTTTATATCAAGTTATGAACTAAACATAATTACCTTAATTGGGAACTTGGAGCATAATTGTGTTGATAATGTGTTATGAAATTACTAGAAATGTAAGAAGAATAAGAAAATTAAGAGAAAATATTGGGTAACTCTCATTGACTTGTGTACATCATCCTTGATATATGACCATATTTATAAGCATTTCATCATCAAGAAAAAACTTAATATACATGAATGGAAATTAACTTACATAGTGGTAGAATATAAATAGATTAGGTGTTGCATGGTAATAGAATCATAAAGAGTCACCTGCAAGCTGAATATAGGTCTTAGAAAGTTACCTCACTTAGGATTCTTTGAAATCCTTATATAGGTGTTATGGACATCTGTATAAGTGGTGGAGTCAGAGTTACAAAGTGAGGAGGGCCAAAAATTAATTAACATATTTGATATATTAAAAAAAATTATTACTAATATATTATATGAAATAAATTTGATAAGTATTCAATTAATATGTATTAGTTAAATATATCTAAATAAATATTATTGAACAACAAACGATATAAGTAATAGGTATACTCATATTTGAAACTACAATATCTAATAATGAGCTTGAATAAAAATTAAAATATAAAATAACTAAATCAAACACATTGATTTTTCTAAAGTTTATTATTACAATGTAGATAAAATATTAATTAATAATGAGATAAGAAATATAGTAGGAGAAAACCATTATATATATATATATATATATATATATATATATAAATTCATACTCAAGGAGGATGGTCAAAATATGCAACATAGTAGAGAAAATGAGCAGAAGAAGGCATGACAAACAATGAACTATAAAACAATGAACAAAAAATTAATAGTTTTTTATACCAAAAATGAAATGAAGATATGAATCATAAAACTCTAAGACAACCATATTCTTTAAGAAATGTGCAAATTTCAAACAATAAAAAATTATCTGAATTGAAGAAAATGAAGTAAATGTAAAGTGTAAAGAGTGTTATTGTTTGTTGAAGTATTTTTCCTTAACGTACCTATACAGGCAATTGAGTGAATGCTAAAGATTGAAGAGTGAAAATTAAGAAGCATAAAGTTAATAAAAAATAAAGAGAGTAAATATATGATTGAATTAAAGATAAATGAATTAGTTTCAAAAATTGCAAAAAAGAATAAGGCATAAAAGCATTTCAAGAAACTTAAAAAGAGAAATAAAATTTTGTTTTATTTAACAAAATCAACATTATATAATAATAATAATAATAATAATAATAATAATAAGTTATGGGTGTCATGACATATGAAGGCCCCTTGCCTTGCCTTTGCCAATGATCCAACGACAGATCTTTAAGCCTAGTGAAAGTCTTTCTATTTTTATATTTCCATATTTGACTCATAGGTTTTTTCTACTGGGAAATTTTCAAATTCTAATGGTTCTAGTCTTTTTAATTTGGCTGCTTTTATTATATTTATAGTTCTTTTTCTTCTAAGTTTTTTTACATTTGGTTGAAATATGTCCTAATTGTCCACATTTATAACACTGACATTTTTTTAGATATTTTTTATAATTTAATTTTCTACCTTTATTATGATATTTCTTTGGTTCATATTTTCTTATAAATTTGTCTTTTGAATATTTTTAAAATTTGTACTTTTTATATGGTTTATAAGGTTTTATATATTTTTTCTTCTTTCTATACTTCTATTTCTCTTGTTTGCATTCTCATTTATGAGGTAATTCTACTCTTCCACACCTAAGGATTAATTTATTAGTTTTATAAAATTTATTCGCCTTCCATGCTTCTTTACATTTATTCGATAAATATTCTCTTAAATAGTCTTTTCTTCTACCTAGAGTATGTACATATGGTATTAATTCCTGTCTTTCAGTAAATGCTTTGTAATAATCTATTATTATACTTTCTGCTAATAGTGCTAGTAATTTTTTATAGAATAAATCTAGATATACTTTCTTTTCATTATTGTTTGATAATCTTGCTTCATAATAATATTTGCTATATTCACAAGTATAATTTTCTAAATCATCTGGGTCTAATGTGCATGTTTCTATTTGATGTAATTTTTGTATTACTCTTTCTATTTTTGTGGTTTCATTAGCTCCTACGCTTCTTCCTAAAAATTCATTTATTAACAATTGTTCATATTGCCTTACTAATATAGCATAAAATTCTTTTATATTGTTATAATTATTTACTGTCCTTGTATTTGCTTTAAATTCCTCTTGGTTACTTTTCCACAATTCTTGTACTTTACCTAGAAAACCTGATTCTTTCTGTAATCACTCATGTTGTAAACACCATTCCAGATTAATAAAGTAATCTATATTCCAACATTCAAGTTTCATTAAGTTCTACAAGATCTACCAACCATCGAAGATTAAGCACGGAATATTAAGGTATGACTAACTAAACCTTTGGAAGGAAACTAAGGTGAATTTATTTTCCAGAAACTATAGCAATGATTTGATCCTATTGTATGAATACTATCATCGTATTACTTCTTTAATATTTGCATAAATTATAGATTAAGTATACTTCTTGTAGGGAACAAAGGAAAATTGTGTTAGATTATGATTGAAAGGGAATGTCTGTGCATTATAGTACTACAAAAGACCTTTGTATGAACGAAGATAGAGTTTCTTCTATCACTTAATTTTAATCTAGTTAAAAATTGATCCATAATTTGTATAAATATTTTAGAATTGATATTCAATATCAGTATATAGGCTGAAAATTTTTAAGGTGTGAGGCTAAATGTCTTAAAATGCCTTAAGACTTGTGCTTGAGCGAAAATAACGCCACGTACTGAAATTGTAACATGCTGGGTTGTCATAGAATGGGAAAGGAAATAAATAAATTTTAATTTCCCTTATCTTATTAAGTCATAGAAATATATATATATATATATATATATATAGATAGTTACCATTGGGCACACCCACACGCCAGCAATATCTTCAATTCATTATCACGTATTCGTGGCCTTTCAAATTTAAATCACTTTTCGATTCTTGTTTCAACTTTCTTAATTCTTATTCACATTTGATCTTATTCCATCAAATTGTTAATTTTAATTGAATATTATCATACAAACTCTAGTAGTCACACCAAAAAAATCTTGGAGATATCTAGCAACAACTTTGAATTTATATTTTTACCATGTTGAAGATAGAGTATAAAATAAGAAAAACAACGCCGGTAAATGAAGCTAAGCCTAGAAAAATAGTTTTATAGGAAGACTATAAATTTGAAAAGACAGAAATAATCAAAAGTTAGCAGCCGGTAATATTTTATTTAAAATGATTGAACGACGAAAAGTTCAAAAAATATTTAATATTGCAGTAGAAATAAAGATGCGTAAAAGAAAAAATAAAGTATATGGTTGGGCATTTCAAAAGCTCAGCTTGTGATTTGATGACACATGCTTAGCTGATAGATGATTTGCAGTGTGAACAGGGTTTCCCATTAAGACGTATATATGAATCCACTTCTTAATCGGTGTGGGCCTCCGAATGTATTTTTTCTTTTTATAAAAAAATATTGGATAAAATCACCTAAGAATGGTATTCAAATAATTGAATACTTTCTTTAACACATTCACTCACACGTATACTTAGCTGATTATTAAAATTGTAATATAATCTTTCTTTCTTCACGGCCTTTCAAATTTAAATCATTTTTCGACTCTTGTTTCAACTTTCTTTATTTCTTAGTCACATTTGACCTTATTCCATCAAATTGTTAATTGGTGTGGGCCTTCGAATGTTGAAATTGTATAGTCAGACAAAACTGATGAAGGATCAGCTCTATCTTCTTTGCTTCCAGGAAGCTGTTATCTAAAAATCCTATTCTGTGAAGTCCAATAATATCGCTAGCTAGAAATTTGTGTGGTTTAAATGTTACGGCTTCTTTCTCTACTATTTCATCATCGTCGTTGCTCACGCTTTGACCAATGAAAAATCTGGTTTTAATTTTGTGCCCACCTGTCACAGCTACTTCCATGGATTCCCTTGGAACCATGTCAAATGGGACGAAGATCAAAATGGTAGCTTTCTGGGCTTGGGTTTAGGTTTGAAGATTTTTATTTATGTATATTAAAAGAGCAGAAAGAGTACCATCCAAAGCACATTTTGTGGGGTTTCAATTATATTATTTGTGTGTTGAGTTGTTTTATTTTTATTACGGTTATATTTAAATAAATTTGGTTAAAATATATTGAACTTTAATTCTTCGCTTTCAGTCATGTACAAATAATTTTATATTATTAATTAGTTCGATATTTTACTAATATAAGCATGATATGTGGAATAGGAGGATTACTTTCTCATAAATCAAAGTTAAGAGGAGATATCTATACATAACAAAAAAATTTACGAGTTATTTTCACAAAAAAAAAATTTAAGGAAATCCTCTTTATCTAAATTGTCACCCTTTCATTAGTAAATTAATAAATTTAATAATGACAATAATTTGTATATATTTAAAAACTTTAGAAAGATTTATTGTCAAATTTTAAAAGAGATAAAATTATCTATACATGATCCCAAAATTAAATAGAGTTCTGTTCATTTTAGTCAACAACTTTAATTCTTGTAAACGAGTTTCACCTTAAAAATTGTTCAAAAATTCATAATTTTAATAAAGAAGATAAAATTTAATTTTATTACATACTAATATATTAATAAAAAATATAAGTTATGACAACTTCAAATTTTTTACAATTAGGCAGTAGGACAGTGGAGTAGAAGTGGGTAGTGGCCAGTGCACCACTTCTTTTGCCTTCCAGTGCCATCCTCTTTTTTTTGGTATTAGAGGACAAATTTGTCTTCTTCTTTTTTCAGTAGTTAAATCGTATTAATATAAATTATAAAAATATAATTATATTAAAAAAATTAAAATAAATGAATCATTAAAAATAGTAAAATATTTTGCAGAAAATCCAAAAATAAAAAATCTTTTGGCATCTCCTGATGCTATTAAGATAATGATATAATTTTAGTATGATTTGGGTTTTCTACCATTAATGTTAGTTATAGTTTATATAGAAATTACGATTATATACTATCATTATTAACATTTTAATTGTATAAAATTATTGAAAATAAATTCTAATCATTAAATTCTTACTATAATTATAGCTATAGTAAACCAATATCAACCGCAATAAATTCAGATTATATTTAGAGCTAAGGGAAACACAGTTTGTGTTTGTTCTGACACAAAATAATGACCATCATCCCTGAGAAATTAAATCCCGAAATTGGTGGTTAACAGGCTAGCTTTCATTCCTGTCTTGCACGTGCGCATCTTTGGATTTTGTGTTCGGTTTTATAGAGTTATCTGCAAATAATTTTATAATTTTTTTAAAATACAAATGATTCCATGATTATAGAATTATCTGCAAATAATTTTCTAAAAATGAAAGCATATACAAATCACTTTCTGTACATAATTTCAATTTTGAGTAGAGATAAAACAAATTTCTACACGTAAACCAAAGTTCACAACACCTTCAAATTAAATTTTGACGACAAATATGAAAAAAAAAGTTAGAATTCGATTTATCCATACTCATGTTTAATATTCTTCTTTCAAACTAATTCCTCTGTATCTTGTTCACTGAGGAGCGCATACAAAATAAAGGATAATCTACAGCTTGATTATCTTTGCAACTTCATATTCGTAACTACAAGATCAAGATATAACATATGAAGCCTTGTATGGGGAAGCAACAGCAGTAAGAGGGAATTTTCTGTGAATGGTCAACCCAGAAGTTTGTGCCATGTCCAAGTCCTCTCCTGCTGCTCCACCAGGTAATGTCCAATCAAATTGATGCACCATGTTTGCCAGCACAAGCTCATTCACTGCCATTGCAAACGCTGCTCCTGGGCAACCCCTCCTTCCTGCCCCAAATGGGATCAGCTCGAAGTCTTGCCCTTTGAAATCTATTGTACTGTTCATGAACCTCTCTGGTTCAAACTCTTCAGCTCCCTCCCAGATTGATGCATCTCTTGCTATTGCCCACGCGTTGATTATCACCTGCGTTCCTGCTTTGATGTCATACCCCATCAGCTTCATGTCTTGCATGCATTCTCGAGGCACTAATAATGGAATTGGAGGGTAAATTCTTAGTGCTTCTTTAAGCACAGCCTTCAGATACTGCATCTGCTCCAAATCCTCTTCGGTTATGAGAGTTCTAGCACCTGCCACTTTCCTCACCTCGTCTTGCAGCTTCTTCATCACTCTTGGATGTTTTAACAGTTCTGTCATTGCCCACTCTAGCACTGTGTAGGTTGTGTCGGTGCCTGCAGCAAACATATCCTAAAAAAGCAAACACGAATTAATACTTCAGATGCAGAATCAATGAAACAAATATGAAACTAAGAATAATTGGCAGATATTGTTACCAGGATTAAAGCCTTTATGATGGTTCTGTCTATGGGGAAGCCTGTGACGTTTGTCTTTTGGATCCATAGCAGAAGATCCACAAAATCCTTGTGCTGGCCTTCACTGTCTTCATCAACAAGCGAATCACTGTCTTGTTTTACAGCACGATTCATATGCTCTTCAACCACTTGATCGAAAAACTGATCCATCTCTTTAGCTATTCTGTTTGCTCTGTTATACAAGCCATTAATCTGGCTCAACCAGTCAAGCCATGGTATATAATCTCCCACAACTAAAGCACCCAAGACCTCCCCAAATTCCAAGAGAAGCTCCTGAAACTTCCTCCCACCTTCTTCCCCACCGTATTTCCTCCCTAAAGCCACCCTGCAAATTATATTATTTGTAATTGTCGAAAATAACTCGCTCAAATTCACGGACGTCTTTAAAGAAGAAGAGTGCTTGATCTTTTCCATGACTATGGCGGTTTCTTCCTCCCTCACACCCCGAAGGGATTGAACCCTCTTGTTGCTCAGAAGATGGAGCACACATATGCTCCTTATCTGTCTCCAGTATTCCCCATATTGAGAAGCTGCCACGTCTTTGGAGCCGTATAAGAGTATATCAGACATTTTACGTCGTGGCCTGTTGGAGAATACGAGGTCATGGGTTTTCATTACTTCGAGAGCAGCATCAGCAGAAGAGACCACAAGAACTGGAACCTTCCCAAAGTGAAGCAGCATCAAGGGGCCATATTTCTGAGCCAAAGATTGGAGAGCTCGGTGAGGGCATGAGCCAAGTTGATGGAGATTTCCAATCACTGGGAATTTCGGAGGAGAAGGTGGTGAAGTTTTGGTGGTTGTAGAGTTGGAATACCAATTGAAAAGCACATTAAGGAGGAAGATGGGTATGATAAGAGGCAAAACTATGCGTAACAACCAGGAAAAGCTTTCCTGCTGCAGCATTAAATTTTGCAGAAAAGTTGCCATTTCTGTGGCCTCTGAAGGCAGGTCTAAGCCTTTTGGGGTCTGCTTTTCCCTGAGAATTGAAAATTCAGTGGCCACTATCCTCGGACCTTGTCTAGATATATAAAAATTATTTCTGCTTTCCAGTGACCACTGAACTAATTAAAAAACAAATGCTTCATGTTTTCTCTTTCTAGATGTTAAAAAAGAAAAAAAGAAAAAGAAAAAGAAATTGTAATCTTATGTATTAATATTAGAGAATCACATGAGCACGCTCAGGTGAAAATAGAAGATGAGCTATGGTTAGTTATGTAGGGTTAGTTATGTGTGACACAGAGCAATTTGAAAATATGTGAGATATGAAGTATACGTCTGGGTTCAAATATTTGAAATTGGAACTCCGTTTTTAATTAGTGTAGTTGGCCTCTTATTTTTTCCTTTTTTTCTTTTGTCCTTTTTAATATAATATTAGTATATATTATATATTTTTAAAAAAACTATCATAGCATATAAGAATAATACTAACATTTTATATACTTTTTTTTTTATATAAAACATCATTCTTAAAAAAAAAAAAACTCAGTAATATGCAAATTAGATTTTTGGTCTTTCAGTTTTAATTAAATTTAAAATTAATAAGAGATTAAATCAAACATAAAATTAATAAAAAATAAGTTAGAAATTACTTCACATGTAAAAATTAAAATATATTTTATTTTAAATTTAATATTAGACACGACTACATAGTCAAAAAAATAAGTGCAGTTTGTATTAGTACCACCATCCACGGAGAGAAGTGGGAAGAATTTTTTTGATTTTATGGTGAAACGAATTGTCTTTCCTATATTTCATCATAAAGTTACACATGTACCAATTATGAGATTTTGACGTCACAATTATGAAAAATTATTGATTAATATATTAACTCATACTAATACATAACTAATTTAATATATTATTTCACTCTTTCTTTTGTATAATATGATTATAATTAGGTAAAATTTTTTACACACTTATAATTATAAATATACTAATACACACATAAATACATTCAAAATTGTAATCATGCGCCTTAAAATCAACACACTAAATCAACTATAACATAATAACTGCTAGAAAGGTTATTAGGTATTCCAGCTAGGCAACTACCCTGCGTTATTGGGGGAGCACACGTTCACCTTTAATTAGCCGGCCAAAAAAATTTATTCTCATATTAATTTTCGTCGTATAAAATAAGGCTCTGTCATTGGCTCTTCTTATATTACACACACCACATTATTCCTATTTTAAAGTAATACATGTTTTCGACTTTATCTATTTTTTGTTGATGCTATTTTCCATCATCAAAGTTCCAAGTTATTATAAATTAGAGTTGTCAAAATAGGTTTGGGTTATTGCATTTAATTGTTTAACTCATTATTAGTAGATTGGGTTAAAATGTTTAGCTTATTTAATATAAGTAGGTTAAATTAATTCAACCCACTTAACCATATATGTTAAATGAGTTAATTTAATAGGTTATGTTTAGAAAGAGGGCTCACGATGGAGTGACAAATAATATAATGATAAAAAATAGATTAGATTTATATTTAGATATCTTTTTTAAAGGTGAAATGAGATGACAAAGAAAGGACATTAAAACTTTGTGTTGCCATTAAAAATCTCAATTTTGTTGTCCCTCTAAATTAGAGGGTCAATGATGGAATTGAGTAGTTTAAAAAATCAAATTATCAATATAACCTTATCTTATTAATTATAATTATAATTATAACCAAATGAGAAAGTCTATTGCATTCATCATCATTATCATCATGATGCTTTTTTCGTAATTGAACAATAATAATGTTGAAGTCTTTCCAAATAGTGCATATATCATGGATATTTTTTATGCATGTATAGAGTAATTATTTTCACAATTAGGAGGTAATGTTAGTCATTTCCTAGGCTACTCACTTTCATAGCTTTTATCCTTTTTTTTTTTTTGCATGATTTTTAATATCAAAAGTCAATATTCTTACTATGTTTTTGTTAACTTTCATTCAATGGCTAACCTAGTTAAAAATAAAGTAAATATATAATTTTTAATGAAAATTTTAATAATGAAATTCTACAAAGTTCTTTCAAATTCCATGAAATTTATTTTTATGAATTCATTACCTTAAAAGAAAAACACAAAAAAAAGCTCTTACTCTCTCACAATCATAATCGTATATCATGAATTTAATAATGAAAACATTATATGTAATGTGTTTGTTTTATACCAGCAATATTGGAAAAAGTAATTTATGAGTTATTCTATTTTATTAATTTTATTGTAACTTCCAAACAAAAGTTAAAGATTCCTTCATCTCATTAAAATTCTCAAACAATATACTAACTGCAACTCTTTCACTCCACTCCATTCTTATTCATGCTATTCCATGCTATTCTATTAATGACAACTTCATTCCATTCCAAATAGCTTTTATAATTTAATATTTCAGTCTTAAATAGCTTTTATCCTTTTTTTGTCTTTAAATATTTAATATTTGATCAATAATTAACAAAATGAATACTTTTTTTTATATAAGAATTAGATCATATTTGGCTTAATTATTGAAGTTTTTTTTTTTGGATACTTTTTTAAGACAAAAATCTCATGTTGGTCCCCTACTTATAACCCATTTTCCATGTTGGTCCTTTACTAAATCAAAAATCCAAATTCGTCCTCCAATAATAGCAAAGTTAACCAAGTTAATCATTCTATTAAGTGGCCATACCCAAAAAGCTAACATAGAGGGTTATGTGTTGAGGTGTCTAAGATAGAAAAAATTTAGTACGCTTGTGAACACCCCATCCCTAATCACTTAATTATTTAATTAATGGATACACCAATTAATTAATAATTAAGAAAATAGGAAAATTAAAAATGTCAAAACTTCAAATGATATTTTCAATTGGGGGACAATTTAGAATTAAAAATAAAGAATGGGAGATAAACTCAAAATTCAAAAAAAAAAAAAAGCTAATTAAAATAATTATAATAAATCAAAGAAAGATAATAAAGAAATATAAAAATATAAAATATATTACAAAGCAAAAATCAAAAAATCAAAAAATAAAAATTAATTAACAATAATAGTAATAATAATAAAAATTAAAAAAAAAAAAGAGAAAAAGTATTATAAGGCTGCCACCACATGAAAACCTAAGGAAAAGCTGAAAAAGAAAGGCAAAAAGCAAAAAGAGGCTCGTGGTGCAGGGAACAGAAAAGAAAAGAGAAGCAGAAATAGTGAGAGAAGGGGCTCGTGGTGCAGGGAACAGAAAAGAAACTGAAGCAGAAACTGAGAGAGAGAGGGAGCTCGTTGTGCAGAGAACAGAAAAGAAAAGAGGAGAAACTCAGAACAGAGGGAGAGGTAGAGAAGATATGAGCTGAAGCCAAGGAGAGGGGGAGAAGAGAAGCAAACCGAGAAGGAGCTACAGCAAACGAACTGGAGCCACCGAGTAGAAAACCGAGAAGCAGACAACAACAAACTGAAACTGAAGTAGAAACCGAGAGAGAGAGGGAGCTCATTGTGCAGACTGAAAAGGAGAGTGAAGAGGAAAGACAGAGAGGAGGGGACGTGAAGTCTCCAGACAGCAACAAACTGAAGCAGAAGTAGAAACCGAGACAGGATAGAGGAGGAGAGCCACAGACTGAAAAAGGCTGTTGAGGAAGAAGCTCTATGGACACAATATGATCCCTTAGTGCACCTTTGTTCGAAGGACCCAAAAACAGAGAGGGGGGCTTTCTGCAATGGCTGGCCGTTTCCTCTCTTTGGTGAAGGTTTTCAAGAAGCATCTAAAAACCCAGATTTAAGAGATCAGATAACATTCAAAGCAGGCTTTTAATACAGATAACAGGCTCTCATCCTGGAACTCGAACACTTATGTACCTAAGACTCCGTCTCTTGCCTTAAGAATCGAGTCTTGACTTTTCTGACTGAGCTTCAAGTTCTCGCATGAAAGGAAGCTGTTTCTCCAATCCCATTTCGAGTCTGTCCAACTTCACAGCTCTGAAGCTTCTGTTTCCTTGTCAATGAATTTTCTGGCACATTTCAAGCGCCAGTTACATCGCTTCTCCACTTGCACCATCTCGATCTGTCTCACAACCACTTGTCCGAGAACTTTCTAGCTATAGTCAACCATCTGATCCACCTTCTCACTCTCCATCTTGATGAGAACCAGTTTTCCAGCCACATTCCCATTCTGAACCTCTCTATTCTGCAAGACTTCAACGTCTCTGAAACTGACTCTCTGGCGTACACCTGTTGCTCCCAGAAACCATTAGAAACCATTCGCTGAGCTGTGTAGTAACCTTGAGTGGTTGGTATCATCGATGGAAGCACCCATATAGCAGCAAAACATCCTGGTATTAGATGACTGCAGTTTGGTTCCTGGTGTGAAGCTCAGAAAATGAAAGAGGAGAGATTGCTAGTGTTGATATAAATGTGGAGCCATCAAGCACAAAAGAAGGATCAACTGATGAGAAATTCCTTGCAAAAGTGAAACTGAAGATGTTAGATAACAGCTCGGTAAAGCTTGAGAAAAGAAGGTGCTGCGATATCAAAGCTAGAAGATAGTGAATCTTGTGCCCTCAATAAGGGCATAGTTATACCTAAGGAGGAAGATGGAGAACCAACGGTGAGCAAGGCAATAAGTTGAAAGTCCCAAGTGAGTAATCCATGCATGCAATTTTGTTTGTGTGTAGGAACCAGTGTCTCATTTTCAGTCATTCTATTTTTTATTATTATTATTTTATCTTTCTTATAGTCATGTGAGACTAATCTTGATTCTATAAGTAAGGTTATAAGAAAATCATCGTGTGAGAATATTTTTCTCCTCGAATGCTTGGGGTCGTGTGAGATTTTAATCTCCACAGATCCTGAAATTTAGTATATACCTGTTTTAAAAAAAAAAATAAATATATAAATAATAATGCAAAAATAGATATTTTAATTAAATATTTTCTATTATTACAAAATGATTAAATCAGGGTTTTATAAAAATTTAATTAATTAAAAACGCCATGTGGGACTTGGGTCTCCGTAGGCACTGGGGAATCAATCCTATTAAAACAAGACTAAAAGAATTCTAATTTCAAAACCCTTAAAAAATGTGAAAATAAAATCCCGAGAATTTTCAAATATTTTATTCTATATTTTGGATTCTTGAGTGAGATTACTCATTTCCTTAGACACCCAGTGGTTAATTAATAGAGACCGCGTGAGACTTGGAGTCTCCTCAAGTTTCAAAAATTAATATTTAAAATATTGGGATGAATTAATTAAAGAAAATAGGGATATTTATCCTACTTAGTATGTAACTAAAAATCCTAAGAAGGTTTTTTTTTTTTTTTTCATTTTAGTTTCACTTTAAGTTTCAAATAAATTCTAATTTTTTTAAAAATAAATAAATAACATATACGGAAATCATAGAAACATTTTTTCATTATAATTTAAAATTCAAAATAAATTCAAATAATATTATATATATATATATATATATATATATATGTATGTATATATATAAATTAACTAAAAGTCCTATTAATCATAATCTCACCTGTAAAAATTAGAAAAATCCAAAAATCTAAAAACTATATAAATTAAAAAATTCCAAAAATGGCTTTCCTTTATAATTTTGTTCTAATTTCAACAATAAATCCTAATTTTTTTTAAAAAATCTAAAGATAAATAAAAAAAAATCCAAAAAATACATAAATACAAAAAAATCAGAAAAATGATTTGATTTTAGTCCTAATTTCAAAGGTGAATTCCAATTTTGAAAATCCAAAAAAAATGAATAAATCTAAAAATTCATAAATATTTTTTTCATTATAATTTCACTTCAATTCCAAACAATATAAACTCCCAAAATTCCTAAAAATCTTATCCCATAATAATTTCATTTAAATTTCAAAATTAAAATTAAAATTCCAAAAATAAACAAAAAAATTAAAAAAGAAAAAAAAATGAAGAGATTAGGGAGCTAGATTAATCAGGTTGTCGTAAACTAAAACATACAAACTAAATCCCAATTCCGTTTTATTTATGAAAATCTATTTAATTTAAACCCTCCTATTTTCATCACAAAATTTATAAATAATCAACTAATAGACATGCCTTTATAGTCGAACTACGTGGACTTTGATCCCAATCACTGGGTACGTAGGCCCTAGGTTTTCATCCTAGGTCAAGTCTGCCCTTTGTAAATATCCATTTGTTTGTTTTCATTCTTGCTGTTTTGTCTCCTTTGTTTAACAGGTTTGCATGTCGATAAAAAGGGTAATTGAAGTAAATTTAAAAGTCATATTCTATTTCAGCTGACTGGTTTAAGATAACCGTCCTCATGGACGGGTGTTGTGGGGTGCCTAACACCTTCCCCACACTCAAACAGACTCCCGAACTCATCTCTGTTTTTGCAGACCATCTTGCCTTTTCTTTTTCTTTTAAATTGGTTTTCCAAAGTTTTCCGTTAAAAATTTTGGTGGCGACTCCAAATAAATTGATTTTCAAGATTCGTTTTTGGGAATCAATTTAAATCTTTTTTTATTTTATTCCGTCGAAAGGTTGATTACGACAACGCTACATCAATAGTTTAGTCAGTGTTTAGTTTTTTTTTTTCGCCCTTGAGAAACAAGAATATTATTTCATTGTTCGATATCTTTTCCTTGCAGCCATCGTTTGTTGTCCATTCGGTGAGATTGCCATCCATCGGAGGAAAACCTAAGGTTGTTGTCTCTCTTCACCCAAACTTTACTATGACGACACTCGAAGAGAAACAACAATATTAATGAACGGCGTATTTTAATTTGCGCTCGTGTAATTTCCAGTTCTACGTTGTTGTGTTTCAGAACAAAAATCTTCCCCTTCCTGAAAACCTATAGAACTATATGAGCTTGAGCAGGACAAAGAAGCTGTGATGGAAACAAAATTTTTACCTAACAGACACATTTACAGGTTTAAAGTATCTCAAAGAAAATCTATCACGTGGATTTGAGAGAGGAATGAGATAATTGATTTAGGACCTATATGTTAAAAATAAGTGTAGTTCATAGACTCTGACTCCTTGTCTCCCAAAAATAACAAATTAAAACATATTTGCTTTTGCCTACCTAGTTTCTACTACGTATATGAATTGAAGGTGCAAATGTTGAAATCATGTGTGGATGACTTGACCAATCTTTTGACGTAGTGAAGAGGGCATAAAGAAGGAGACATGCCATGGTGGGAGTGTACGAAGAAGAAAAGGAGATTTTGTTAATGTTTGGGATGTGTGAAAATGCATCAGCCACTTACTGATATTGATGGTTTGGGATGTCTAGATGAATAACGACATTTAGTTTTAAAAGCACGTGGAATGATAGAATAATGAGGCATGCATGTGCTGACGAAGGAAATTTTTTTCTTTTTTTGGTCGAAAGTGTTAATGAAGGGAATCAATTAGTTAATTATAGGTTCAAGAGGCTTCCTCTAAAACTTTTTGCTGTAATATATGTAAGAAATGACATGTACCGATATGCTACATATATATACATATTTTTTTTTTTGAAATTCTTCTATACTTGGATGGTTTATTAATGCTTTCATTGTGATATAGAAGTTATCTCTTGATCTACTCTTTTTTTTTTTTTTAACTGAAACTCTTTTCTGCAATATATGTACTCATTTTTTTTGATATGTAGTGGCAACATATTTGGACAAGGGATGTTTTATTATGGAAAAAAAAAAATGATTAGAGTAGAGCCTTTGAATACTGTTGTAAAATTAAGATGAGCTTATCCCAAATTAGCCACAATCATTCAACTGTCTTTAAATGTTAGAGTAAAATAGTCATAATCATTCAATAGCCTTGATCAGATAGAAACATTGGTATTTTAGTATAATTCAACCCCATATCATCAAGGATTGCCAAATTCCTCCAACAAGGAAAATTGATGTCATATTCATAACCCAATGCCTTGCCCTTGTAATATTTTGTTAACATATCAAGAAGCATGCTGCTCGATGCTCCTAATCCAGTTCCTGTTGTGTGCAGTAATAATAAAATATGCAGCATAATTATGTAATCTTTTATACTAATTCTATTCTGTTGAACTTAGAGAAAAGTGAATGACAAGTAGAGTGAGGTAGGGTAATACAGTTAAAGAATGATTCATCTATTACATTGTAGATCAGCAATGTATCAACAATTTACCCATGGCTTCCCCGTAATAAGCTATAGAACCAATGAAGGCCTGCGAATGTTAAACTCAAATGCGATTGTAGTGAATGCCTCTGCGATTGTGTTGAATGCCTCTGTAAGCCATTTCTCCTCCCTCTAATCATCGCCTGCGATATACTTCGAAGGCTTGCGATTGTTCTTTAAGATACTTTGAACCTGTAAATGTCTCTGTGAGGTAAAATTCTATTTCCATGATAGCTTCTTTGTCCTCCTCAAGCTCATATAGTTCTGTAGGGTCTTCAAGAAAGGGAAGATTTTTGTTCTGAAATACAGCAACGTAGACCTGGAAATTAGATGAGCAGAAATTAAAATACACCACTTATTGAGATTGACGAATCTCTTCCAGTGTTGCTGTAGTGAAGTTTGGGTTCTCCTTTGACGGACAGTAATCTCAGTGAATGGACGACAAACACTGGTTGTAGGGAAGAGACGTTAGACAATGAAATAACCCTCCTGGTTTCCTAATGTACTTCTTATAGGGCAAAAAAAAGAAAAAAACCAAGTTGAAATGCTGACTAAGCTGCTGATGTAGTGTTTATTAGGCTAAATTTTTTTCATCTCAGATGATAACGATTTACATTAGCATTTAACCCACAATGTTAGTTTTTTGGGATGGCTACTTAGAGGATCAATTTGGATTTTTAATTGAACGAGAGAATAAAGAATAAGTTATGAATGAGAAACTAAAATGAAATTTTTGTTCTTTTTTGAAAAATAAATTTACTCGTTTAATTCATAAATTCACAACAAGTCAACCTAATTAATTTGTCTGATTCATTTTAATAATTTTATTAAAAACTCTAATATTATGACATTAGTTATCAACAAAACAGAAAAAATTATAGTTTGAAATAATTGATTAAAAGTAATTTTAATCATGTTCAATGTTTTAATTATGTATTGAATTTAAATTAGCCACTTATTTCATTGATTAATTTTAGATAAAAATATCTTTGTAGACTAAACTTCATTACAATTTTTTAAAGAAAATTTCATTTATGTATCACAAACATTTCCCTTTCAACTTTAGCATCTCCTGAATCTAAAAAAATCGTAATCAACTCCCCAATATATTATTACTCATTGTAATAAACCTCTATAATTCAAATTCATATATAAATTTCAACCATTATTAAAACAACCTATATATAATTTAGTACTTTCTGTCCCCTTTATCTTCCCAATTAATATATCCTTTACATTGATTTATAGCTTTCCCGACTTCCCATGACTAGGCTTCTTTTATCCACACATTTATTTTAGGCCAAACCTATCCATATTATTAAATTTTATGTTTGATGGATAGTATTATAAGGTCGTGATTTTAAATGGTAATTTATAAAACGAGAAGATAATATAACCGAGGACAGTCACATGTATAACATCTTCAATTATAATCTTGAGTTTATTTTTATGGCTAGTTTATACATGGAAGACAGGGAAGCCATGAATGTTTATTGATTATCAGTTGAAACATATATATCATAAAGAAGGCAACACGTATTAAAATGAAGAAAGGATATCCTTTTTCTTAGTAATTTTACACTTTTAATTTTAAATTAATATTATAAATAAGTTTAAAAGATGAGAGGTTAATTACAAATTTTTTTATTAAAGAGACATTGTAATTGAAAATAAAGATTGAAATGAAATAATAAAAGGAAAAAGGAAATTATATGCACGGCATCGCTAATATCCATTCATATGCTAAGAAAAGCGACAGAGATTCACGAAGACAACAGGTTTAAACTTCATCTTCTCATTTTCATTTGAAGGGTTGTGGTTAATTAAGAAATCTTTGTCAGCTTTGAGAGTGAAAAAAAATGTTCTTTGTGGAAAATATGGGAGCTGACAGATTCATGTATAGGACATTGATCCATGAGTCTCTTGTTAATATGCAGAAACAGGAATGAATTCTATCATGTTTCCATAAGAACTTCTGTCATGCACAAGAACATGAAAGTTATGTTTAAATATTGTAAATTATTAAATCAAATTCAATGGCTTATATTTTATGTTAATTAAATTTTTATTTAATAACTATTAATAGAAATATGAACTTCATGCTTTGATGGAAACATGAAAAAATCCAAACTTTCGCGGGTCAAAATTTATTTTCTTCCAAATCCTAAAGTACTATGGATCTCGTGGAGAAGATCCAAAGTCATGTGATGAGGGTAATTAGGAGCATGTGGTTAAGCAATTAAATAACAGTTTAAGCAATTTCAATACCTGCTTCGTATAATACAATACCCCATGCCGACCCACGAGATAATCCAAATTCCTATGCTAATAGCCACTGAGGAAGGACACAAATGATTTTATTTCTTTTATATTTTGGGTGATCTGCGTGATAATAACCACTACACTTTAAAATTTCCATTTAATCGGCGCTTTTTCCTTGCTGATTTTGCCGTCCTATGACTGAGTCGGTTACGATTTGAGTATTATACTAATGAAAGAATCATGGTATCTTAATAATATTAAGCAAACATGCGACGTCCCGCGCGTCACACATAATATGTCCGAATTCGAATTCTTTGGAGAGTCAACTATCGATGCAGTCAATAATTAGATAGTTCAGATTTTCTTTTAATGATCATATTATGATGTCATAATTTTTTGTACAAATATAGGTGTAGTAATTGTTGAGAATTCAAATTATATGTTATTCTACAATTATCTAATTTTCAAAAGATATATTCAAAACTATAATTTTTAACATATTTATCACCAAAAGATTTTAAAATTTTTAAATTGTTCTACAAAATTTACGTATCAATATTTTTATTTCGAAGATACTGACTTGAAATCTTAAAACTCTCTGTCCATGAATATTTTAAAATAATTTTTTTTATCAGAAATAGCCCTCTTTTTTTATTCCAAAGTAAGAATTGGAGTGATGGATAAAATTAGACGAAGAAATGGAAGAGTATGAGAGGGTTGAGAAAATGCTTATATTTTAACTTCATTCCTAATGTTAGTCCTTATAATCTTAAAATTTATAATTAAGTTTTTAGAAGTTAAATAAATTTTAATTTAATTTCTATAAATTATATTTTTAATAATATTGTGTTATGTATATGAATTAATTTCACAGCCTTATTTTTTTTATCACCATAAATTATATACATACAAAGTATTAAGATAACATGCAATTAATTATATTAGCCAAAATTCAACAAAATATTATCATATTTTTAACCATAAAGGCTAAATTAAAATATTTGTAAATTTTAGAAACCTAATTACAAATTTTTTATAGGAACCAAATTTTAAAAAATTAAATGAAACTATAGGAACTAAAAAATATTTTTCCATCCAAAATTTAAATTTTTTGTATATAAATTCTTTGATGTAACTATAAAAATGGTTATGTCGATGACATCACTACATTGTATACTAAAAGTAAGAAAAGTGACAATAATGTATTAAAATATGTTAATTGTATGACAATTTAAAATAATTTTTTATATTTATATTTTAACTCTATTATTTTTAAATTTTATTTACGAATTCATTTTTTTTTAATTTTTCAAAATTACTATTCTTTACTTTTTATTTTTTAATAACTCATACGAAAATATTGCTTTATAAATTTGTTGACTCACCTTTTACTTTCTTTATAATAATTCTAATAATTCTTCAACTTTTTAATTTTATTTTTATTTTCAATTTATAAACTAATATTTTGTGAGGATATTAAAAGTTAAAAAGTAGAGGGGGTAACATGAATTTTTTTTTTAAAATTTGCAGTCTTAAATAAAATAAAAAATATTGGATTCAAAATATAAATACAACAAATGATTTTAAATTGACATACAATCAATATAATTTGACATGTTAGTGCTACGTGTTTTATTTTTAGTATGTTATGTAATGATTGTATCGATACAATCAATTTTAAAGTTATACTAAAAATGTCACTTTTTTTCTATAATATATGTATTAAATTTACTACATATAGGTTAAAAAAATCCGGTACCATTCATTCAAGATTGAGATTAAATAATCATACAATTATAAGACTGAAGAATGAATAAAATATTTAAATTATTATGTTTTGGGACCCAAAAACGAGAAAAATTTTGAGGTGGTTTTTCTATTGACATTAAATAACTGATATTGTACGCCAATTTTTTATTTATCTAAATACTTAATGTATTTTTTGTTTTCAAAAAATAATGTATCATATGTGTTATAATTACATAATAAATTTTGTCTCATTGAATCGCAGGAGCAAGCATCCTGCAACCCATTGAAACTTTTTGTTAAAAAAATAATCTATGCAGATTGGGTTCTGCACACTTGCAATTTGAAATACAGGGGGGCGAGTAGCCCCATCAATTAACGCGGGAACCCATCCCTCTCCCACTTTTTATTTTCAATAATATTTTTAAAATTTATATTAAAATAATTTGTATAAAATAAAAATTTTAAAATATATTAATAAATTTTAAATTATATCAAAATTTTAAAAAATTTTAGTGCATTATTTCTAAAGTAAAATGTGAATCAATACGTGTATTAATTGATTATATATATATATATATATATATATATATATATATAAGCTACTATAAGATATTCTTCTATACCCTAATTTATGTTCAATGAATTATTTATGTCAGATGTGTAAGTATATATATGAGCAACAAACTTTTCATTTGCATAAGTGTGGCACTAAATTCTTTTTTCTTTCTTTTTGTCTTATGTTTCTTATATATTATTTCTTATATTTTTGCTATATTTTTCCCTAATTACCAAATTAAATGCGGTCTGCAGAGGCGTTCAGCATGTTGACAGTATATAACTGGACTGATTACAAAATAATAGTATTTTGTCTTATTGGGTTCTGGAAATTTTATTGTAAATGGATTTTGTCATATTGGGTTGCAAGTCCAAAGACCTAATGAAGCCTGAAAATTTAAGCAAAATATGTAAAAAACAAAAAAAAAATGGTTTTTTTTGCTAAATCCTTATCTAACAAAAGATAATATTCAAACACTTAATTTAATTATTTTATTTATTATTTTTAAATATAATCCCTAATAGATATTGGGGACAGATTACCCTCCCCAACATGCCACGCAAGGGGGTAATCCCTCCCTGTGTGTAGGTTTTATATATATATATATATATATATATATATGTTAAAATAATAAAAATATAAAAATTAATAGTACATGTATGTAGAAATTGTATAAGCAATTATGTGAAATTAATTATGATACAAATTTATAAAGCGTAGAACATGATTTTTATACCTATTCCTAAACTATGTAGAAACTATTTAGGAATAATCTAAAATAAAAAATAAATTTAACCTAAATATCAATTTCACACATTATACTTTAGTTTTCTTCTTTGATATGCATAAATGCCATTTCAGTGGTTTCCTTTAATCACTTGACATTTTGTATTTATTGTTTACTTTCTTTTTACATAATATAAGAGGAGATATAAAAAAAGAGACATTGCGCTTATAGCTACAAAATATTTTGAAAAGGAAAAATTAATCAATTGGTCTTTATACTTTGTTTCAATTTTCAAATTGGTTCTTATACTTTATTTCTTTCCAAACCACCCCCTATACCTTTGGTCTCATAAGCATAAGTCAGAATTTCAACATTAACATTAATTGATCTCACTCACCTACACACACACACACACACACACACACACACACACACACACACACATATATATATATATATATATATTAATTAGTCTCACTCATCTACACTCATATACAATAATAATTAGTCCTATTATATCATTAATTAGCCTACATTCTTAGTTAATATTTTGTATATAAATACCCATGTAGCCAAAGTATTGAGTAAGTGGAAGAAATACTTTTTTCCTTCACTTCATGGTATCAAAGTCTTCCCTATTCCCTTTTCTCAATTCTCTCCATTATTTTAGATTGTGTTGCCTGGATCACCACACTAGGTGATTAGTTTTGTCTCACTGCAAGCACAGAAAGGACTAATGTGTCAAGATCAACCAGACTTAGGAGTCTAGTGTTATAAATCTTAGTGCATGGGTCTCACACACCGCTGATAGATTTGTGTTCACACGCTAGCGTGTGAAGGCGTGTTGCTACTTTGTTTCCTTTCGTTCTTTATTTTAGGCGATCAATTGCTCCTTTCTGGCATAGCCCAAGTGTGCTACTGGTGATTGGCGGGGTACGAATGATTATTTTTGAGCCTCTTTTCGCTTTTGCTTGGTGTATTTTTTATTTTGACTGTGGTGCTGCAACCAAGCTCTCTGTTTGTCCTCCTTCACTATTTTTTTTTTTCAAATAATTCAGATCTTAGTTCTGTTACTTTGTTTTATAATCTTAGTTATTGTTTTCCTGCATTTGGGATTCGTTCTTCTTTAGAAATTTTACTGCCTCTACTGTTTGTCTTAAATTAGCTTGAAGGGATTTTATTAAAGGTTGATCAATCATTACATTGGAAGTATTGCCAACTATGATCGATATGATGGTGAATCATACCCAGCAGGCTTAAAATACTAATGTGGCTATTTTGATTGGGGAATTTATGGTTTTGTGAATTTTGAGAATCACTGAAGAGCCCAACTCCTGTTAATACTATTGCAGAGTAAGGTAAATCTACTACATGTCTCATTTCCTCATCATCCAAATCAGTCATTGATTCTGGTGCCACATATCATATGACAGGTAATCCTAATCTCTTTTGTATCTTTCATTCACATAAATTGCCTTATCCTATGACAATAGTTGATGGTTCCACCTATAACATTATTGGCTTTGGGATCAATAGTCTCACCTCTACTATTACCCTATCATCTATCTTATACATTCCAAAGCTTGCCTTTAACTTGATTTTTGTGAGTAAGCTAATGTGTGATCTAAACTATTGTATCTCATTTTTTTCCTAAGCATTGTCTTTTTTAGGATCTTATAACGAAGCATATTCTTGGTAAAGGGCATGTATCAGATGCTCTCTATACTCTGGATAATTAGATATTATAGTCCCTGACTTGTGCCAATATCGCTTTTCCATTTGAAGTTCCTTGTCAGTTAGGTCATCCTTATTTGCCTCTTTTGAAGAAATTAAGCCCATAATTTCACAATGTGTCCTTTTTATATTGTGAGTTATGTCATTTTACTAAGCATCATCGTAGTCTGTGCAGTCTTCGAGTCAATAAACTAGTAAATTTTTCTTTTGAATTAGTACATTATGATGTTTAGGGGCTATGTCTAGTTGTATCTAAATTTAGGTTTAAGTACTATGTTACTTTTGTAGATGATTATTCATGTATGTCATGCATATATTTTATGAAGAGCTACTTTGAGGTGTTCTCCCATTTTTATGCATTCTATGTTAATATTAAAACTCAATTCCATACATCTATCAAGATATTAAGAAGTGAAAATGCAAATGAATATGTCTCGAACTCTTTCCAGTCCTATGTGACCCAACAAAGGATACTCCATTAAACTTCTGGTGTAGATACACCCTTTCAAAATGGAATGGTTGAACAAAAGAACATACTTTTACTTAAGATAACACGAGCCCTCTTATTCCAAATGAAGGTTTGTAAAGAATTTTGGGTCGATGCTATGGCCATTGTATATTTCCTAATTAACCGTATGCCCTCCTCTATGCTCCATGGTGTAGCCCTTGTGGTATCTTGTTTCCAAATAAACCATTGTTTCCCATAAAACCTAAGATATTTGGGAGTACCTGTTTTGTTCAAGATGTTCGGCCTCATCATACCAAATTAGATCCCAAGTCCTTAAAATGCGTTTTTTTGGGCTACTTTCATGTTCAGAAAGGCTTTCGATGCTTCCTTCCTAATCTCAGTTGATACCTAGTATCTACTGATGTCACCTTTGTTGAAACCACACCATTCTTTTGCAATTTTTCTATTTCTACCAATCAGGAGGAAGAAGATGTTAAGTTGATTTAGAGTGTCCTAACATTTTGTGCTTCTTTTACTGAGCAATCAAGTACTCCAATTTGTTTGCCACCTTCTCATGCCCTTCAATCGACAACACTTTTGATCATTCAAGTCAATTCCAAGAGAAAGGAGACTCAAGATACATGTCCTGAACCGCCTTCTTCATCATTAAATTTGCCTTCAAGTGACCTTGATCATCCTATTACTCTTTGTAAAGGAAAACATTTTTGTACTTATCCTATTGCCAACTTTATTTCTTATGAACATTTGTCTTCTCCATCTTGTTCTTTTATGGCCTTTTTAAACTATGCTTTTGTGTTTGCTAAAGGCTATGCTCAGACTTATGGCATGGATTACTCGTAATCAAACACCATCTCCATTGTTGCTAAGATGGCCTCAGTTTGATTATTCATCTCTCAAGTCGCTGTTCATACTTGCCCTTACATCAGTTGGACATCAAGAATATGTTCCTCTACAGTGATCTTTTGGATGAGGTTTACATGGAGCAACCATCTAGGTTTATCGTTTAGGGGAGTTTGGGAAATTCTGTCCTTTGAAGAAGTCCTTATATTGTTTAAAACAAAGTCCTTCTGCCTGGTTTGGAAAGTCTAGTGAGGTAGTTCAACAATTTGGTTTAAAGAAGAGTAGGATTGATCATTTGGTGTTCCATAGACAATAAGAAGAAGGTATTATCCTTCTTGTGGTGTATGTTGATGACATTGTTATCACATGAGACAATGATAAAAGGATCTCAACCCTTAAATCATTCTTACATGCTAAGTTTCACATTAAAGACTTGGGGTAGCTAAAATATTTTTTAGAAGTGGAGGTGACATGGAGCAAGAAAGGAATCTTCTTATCACAAAGAAAGTATGTGCTTGATTTATTAACAGAAACTAGTAAAATAAGAGCAAAACCATGTAGTACACCTATGGCATCTGATTTGGGTCTCACAAAAGAAAATAGTGAAGTATTTGAAGATCCTAGAAAAGTATAAAAGGTTGGTTGAAAGGCTAAATTATCTTACAATGATGAGACCAGATATTGCATATGCTGTAAGTATTATTAGCCGATTTATGTCTTCACCCACAGTTAATCACTTGGTAGCTATAAAACGAATTTTACGCTATTTGAAAGGAGCCCCCGAACGAGGTTTACTATACAAGAAGCATAACCATACTAAGATTGAGTGCTTCACTAATGTTGATTAGGCAAGATCTAAGATAGATAGAAGATCTACTACTGAGTGTATTTATTGGACGAAATGTGGTGTCTTGGAAAAGCAAAAAACATAATGTAGTATCTAGATTTAGCGCTAAATCAGAATATAGTGCTATAACACAATTTACATGCAAAATTATGTGGATACAACACTGTATGGAGGAAAATTGAAATGATCTCTACCAGCAACACTTTGGTGCGATAATCAAGTTGCTCTTCATATTGCATCAAATCTAGTCTTCCATGAACGAACTAAATAATAAAGGTTGATTGTCATGTTGTTCATGAAAAAAATACAAGAAAATTTAGTCTCTATGGGATATGTTAAAATAGAAGATCAGTTGAGTGATATTTTCATAAAAGCTTTTAATGGGAATAATATTGAATATCTTTGTAATAAGCTGGACATGACTAATATCTATACACCAACTTGAGGGGGAGTATTAACATAAGTCAAAATTTTAACACTAGTATTAATTGGTCTCACTCACGTATACTCACCTATAATAATAATTAGTCTCACTACATCATTAATTAGTGCCTACATTCTTAGATAATATTATGTATATAAATACCTATGTAGACAAAGTATTGAGTAAGTGGAAGAAATAACTTTTTCCTTTCACTTCATACTTTATTTTTTTTTTCAAACCACTCCCTATACTTTTCAAAGTTTTCAAGAATGGTCCCTATTGTTTAGATATGTTATAACACTATTAAAAGTTACTAAAGTGGCTAAGAAAGGTGATATGTCATGCTTGTATAGAAGCTACTGTGGCAACAATTGACTCCTTGAGCCATTTAAGCTTATTTATGCATCTATTAGAAGAAAAGGAGGATAAGGTCCCTGTTTTTAGTTCAACAAAATGTAGTTGAAAGTGCATAGGAGGCTAGAAATTCCAATAAAAAGATTTGCAAATAACTTAATTAACATGCATGTATTCACTTTGCCTTTAGTTGGAGACAACTTCCTTTGTTATACTAAGCTTTATTTTAGATCTCTTGGACCTTCCCTGCTTTACCTACAAAGCCTATCCAATATTTCCATACCTAATTGTAATCTAAGCATGCATCAACGTGATTTGATGCTCTTCCTTTCCATTTAGGATTTTATTTGCCATATTGCTGGAACTATAGAAGAAAAGATTAGATAGTGGTACTATTCTAAAAGCCAATTGTAAGGAGTCTCCTTATGAAGTTTTGGGTGTATCTCCATCAGCAACTATGGATGAAATCAAGAAGGCATACAGAAAGCTTTCTCTCAAGTATCATCTCGATGTCAATAAAGAGGTAATTGTATGTTAAGTGCTTTAACAAACATATGAAGACAAATTTCTTTTTTTCTATTTTATGTTAAGTAAGAATACATCAACATGTAGTGATTGTAGGTGGAATTTATCCTATTATTGTCTAGTTATTAGCAATAATGCACTGAAACAAATCATTTTCCACTTTTCTATATATAAAAAAAAAAACCAGTGGGATTTTATTCATTACACACTGTAAGGTTTTGAGATAACATACTGGAGAATCAAATCAAATGTAGAATAAAAAGAACACATAAACGAGAAATTGAATTTGATTTAGAATTAATTCTAGACAAATAAGGTCATTTTTTTTAAAACCATCAATATGCTTATAAGCATTCTAGTTGTCTGCTCAAAATCACTGCTATTCATTTTTTAGATTAAAATGAGTTGAAACTAAGAATAATTGTTATATATAAAAAAATCATTTACTAGTGATCATTTCTAAATTCTCTACTTTTTTCGTAAGAAAAAATTAATGCTAATAGCAGTTATTTGTAAGATTTCAATAATATTCATATAATATTGAGTAATTCATGTGAACGCTTTTTTTAATTCAAATTTGTTGAAAAGGCTCTCATATAATATTAACTAATCTAACATGAACCTTGTTGTATTAGCTTATTATTGCCAATATATATATATATATATATACACACTTATCATCACCTTCTTGCTTCTTATTTCTTAATCAAACATGCATGCATAATGAACATGGTAATTGGATTTCAATTTTCAATAATGGTTACTTTGCTTCAGTAATTTTATTTATTTCTTTGTCCCCCCCCCCCCCCCCCACACAAAATAGAGTAGAGCCTAAAAATTATCAAGAACCATTCTATAACCTTAAACCAAATAAAATTCTAGAGATGAGGGTAATGACAAGTTATAAGGGGGTTAACTTATTTTTTAATGTTTCCATAAGGATCAAGTTATAGCTAAGTTGTGCCAGAGTTTGTGTGGGAGCCTTCTTTGTCGCTGTGTTTAGATTCTTTTGCTTTATATGTGAGGTGCCACATTAACTTCCATGCATGCATGACACGTCAGCTTCACTAGCCACTTCAATAGAATTTTAATAGTGTTATAACTCATTTTAACAATTAGGATTATTCTTAAAAACTTAGGAAAATATAGGGAGTGATTTGAAAAAAAATAAAGTACAAGGACTAAATTAAAAATTAGTGCAAAATGTAGGGATCATATGATTAATTTTTCTTTTTGAAAACAATGTTATTATGCCATCTTATCAAATTTTAAAAGAAGAAGAAGAATTTTGAGATAATTGTCTGCCTTTTCACATTGAGTTACTTGAATATATATACAAAAATATCTTCTAAGAAAA
This sequence comes from Delonix regia, assembly GCA_037074485.1. Classification (NCBI taxonomy): domain Eukaryota; kingdom Viridiplantae; phylum Streptophyta; class Magnoliopsida; order Fabales; family Fabaceae; genus Delonix; species Delonix regia. The sequence continues at coordinate 7,015,852 of CM073462.1, read as the reverse complement.
AGGTAACTCTAGTCTTTCTAAAATCATACTAATTATCCTAAAATCATCGGATACCTATTTAATATTTATTTCCTAAAATCGTGGGATACCATTGACCTATGTAATATTTATTTTCTAAAAGAATATAATATTACAAAATATCTGCATATATATGCAATCCCCCTTCAAGTTAGTGCATGAAGATCTCAAATGCGCGAATTACGAAAGAGAAACTTATATTTTCGCTTGCCTAACACCTTCATGAAGATGTTAGCAAGCAGACCTTGTGTAGGAACAAATGCAGAAGTGATGTTTCTAGAATTGATCTCGTCACGAACAAAATGATAGTCTACCTCAATGTGTTTAGCCCGCTTATGAAACACTAGATTCTGAGATATATGTAAGGGAACCTGGCTATCACAATGATGAGACATAGGTTGTGAATGACGCACCCTAAGACAAGACAGAACTACCTTTAACCATTTCAACTGACACGTGGTCATCTCCATAGACCTATATTTTGCTTTTGTTGATGAGCAGGATACAATATGTTGCTTCTTCATTTTCCAAGACACTAGGAAGTCACCTAAGAACACCATCCAGCTAGTAAGTGAACGTTGAGTTAGTGGGCACCCAACGTAGTTTGCGTTGGACCAACTATGTATTTGTAGGTCACACTTGCTACTTAAACGAATGCTTCGCCTCAGATTACCCTTTAGGTAGTGAACCACCCTTAAAGTTGCTTCCCAGTGTTCCTCACAAAGGCTTTGTCATAAACTGGGATAATACATGAACACAATAGGATAGATCATGTCTAAAAAAAATATATGTATATTAGCTGCTTGACCAGTTAGTGATATGGCTCTAGATTTTCTAGCACCGAACATGTCGACAATGTGAAATGGTGGTTCTACTTTAATTGTACTAATGTTGGTTGTGCACCTAACAGTCCTGCTTCTAAAATGATATTAGGCACGTACTTGCATTAACAAAGAATAAAGCCATCTGGTCCACCGACCACTTCAACCCCTAAAAAGTATTTCAAAACACTCAAATCTTTCATGTTAAAACAATCACTGAGATAGGACTTAAATTTTTGTATGACATTTAGATGATTCCTGAAGATGATAAAGTCATCGACATAAACAAGCACATTTAACTGCATTGCTTCACGCTTCAAAGTAAATAAAGAGTAATCTAAATAGGATTGCTAGAACCTATAAGTCTTTAATACATTAGATAATTTTGCAAACTAACACCTAGGAGCCTATTTCAATCCATACAATAACTTTCGTAGGTGATACACATTGCCCTGAGTGTCAATCTGAAATCTAGGAGGTTGTTTCATGTAAATCTCTTCGTGAAGATCACCATGAAGAAAAGCATTGTGGGCATCCATCTGATGCACCTCCTAGTTGATGGCAGCAGCAACAGCTAGAAACACCCTAACAGTAATCATTTTGGCCACTAAAGCAAACATATCAATATAGTTAACTCCCTTGACTTGGTGATTTTCTAAGAATAAGAAGTTGAGCCTTGAATCGTTCAACTAACCCATCTGAATTGTACTTTATCTTGTAGACCCATTTACATCCAAGTGCTTTCTTGCCTACTAACAATTCTGCTATATCCCAAGTGTTAGTAGCCTCAAGAGCTTTGATCTCGCAATGCATGGCGTTTGTCCAACAATTATCTTTCACGGCTTGATAATAATATACAAGCTCATTCTCTATTGTAAAAGCTGCATGAAAATTTTTATGTCACGTAGAAAACTTATCACAGTTCACATAGTTTGCTATAGGATAGGGTATACCTAAGGAATGTTGTGATGCGGGTAGTGATGGTATGGATGGACTAATTTTTTGAATGGTGTGGCTAACATGAACACAAAGTCGAACTGACGCCTCGACCCAATATTTATAGCCGTTCCTCTTCTAAGCTTGCCTGAGTAGAATGTCCAATAGTGTTTTCTTCATGTTGTTGGTGTTGGGTCATGGCCTAAGGAGCACCCCTGTTATTGGCGACATAGGAAAGTCCTCAAAGGCCTTATCACTTAGCTCAAAATATTGTTCGAACCATGAATATCAATTGTAGAAGTGTTGGTAAAGGGAAATAAATCTTCTGAGAACATTACATCTTGAGACACAAGAAAATCCTGTCTATCCAAATCAAACAAATGCCATCCTTTTTTCCCATAGGGATATGCAATAAAGACTTGTTTTTGACTTTGACTCAAAAATTTATCTCTCAACTTCACATGTGCATAACATAGGCATCCCAAAACACTTAAGTGACTATAAGAAGGTTCTTTACCATATAGTACACTAAAAAGTGTTTTCCCCTCTAAGATTGAGGAATGAGTTTTATTTATAAGGTACCCAACTGTCAACACACATTCCCCCTAAAAATCAATAGGAAGTGATCCCTGAAAATGTAACGCCCTTGCTACATTCAAAATATGTTAGTGCTTTCTTTCTACCTTCCCATTATGTTAAGGTGTTCCCACACAATAAGTTTGGAAAATAATCCCATTGTCAAGAAAGCATTGTTTTAGGCACGTAAACTCAATCCCGTTATCACTTCTAAAAATTGTAACTCTTTTATCAAATTGTTGCTTAACCATAGAAATAAACATCTTTACGACATGTAGGACCTCAGTCTTATCAATAGGCAAATATACCCAAACTGCACAAGAAAAAGCATTAACAACAGTTAAAAAATACAATGCACCACAAGAAGAGAAGGTTCTATAAGGACCCTATAAATGACAGTGAACTAAATAAAAAATTGTCGAAGCTTTTTGTTCAGTAACAAGAAATTTGTCTTTACTTTGTTTGGCCCTCTGATATACCTCACAATTTATATTCAATCTATGGTTGCTACTCTTAAAACTAACTTCGAGAACTAGCTTTGTTATTTGCAAGGAGGGATGTCTAAGCCTCATGTGCTAGATCTTGAGTGATGTCGTTGCTTCAGTCTTCATTGCTTGAACTTACGCCATGTTCTGAAAATAATGAAGTCCATCCTATCTTTCACCCATGCCAATCAGTGTCCTCAAAGTGTGGTCCTGTATGACATATAAGTTATGAGTGAATTGGACAATGCAATTATATTGTTCAGTTAATTATGATATAGAAATTAAGTTGCAAATTAATCCAGGCACATAAAGTACATTATTCAAACAAAAATTTATATATAAATAAACCCCCCTCTTTGATAGCAATACCATTGCTCCCATCTAGTAACCCAACGGGACATTGAGGAATCTCTTTCAAGTCACATAAACCCCCTATCACGCCTGTCATGTGGTTTGAGGCTCTCGCGTCTGTAATCCAAGTTATAGACTTACCAGACATCTTCTTAGTTGTTGTAGGTTTCGACCCTCCTTGCATTTGGAGAAGGCTTTGCCATTGTGTTACATTCAATCCGAGTAATGGTGTAGCTTCTGTCTCGATCACAGGTGCACCAAATGATGATGCATACCCAGCTTGGGTTATGTCATAGGGAGAGATCGTCTTTCGCTGCGAAAGAGTCTCATTGGTAGAATCTTTGCCATCGGCCATGGTGAGTTAGGGCTCTGATACCATATCAAATTTCAAAAGAAGAAGAATTTGGAGAGAATTGTCTGCTTTTTCTCATTGAGTTGCTTGAATATATATGAAAAAATATCTCCAAGAAAAAGGTAACCATAACAACAAAAAGGTAACCCTAATCTTCCTAAAAACATTTTAATTATCCTAAAATCATGGGATACTTATTTAATATATACTTTCTAAAATCACGGGATACCATTTACCTATGTAATATTTACTTCTTAAAAGAATATAATATTACAAAATATCTACATATATCCACAATACATCTAAATCCTAAAAGAAAAATACTAAAATATAATGACTAATATTGATATTTTATTTTAAATGGTTATAAATAAAAATAGTAAATGAATTGATTAATACAAACAAATATGTCAAATAATTACATCTAACTCAAATAATGTCTTTATACTTTAACGATAAACCACATGAGCTTATAATTGAGACGGGACAAACACATGCCCTTCACCCCTATTTAAAGTACCAACTAAATGCTCAAACATTAACTAATTATAAGAGAAGAAGAAAAAAAGAAAGAAAGTGCGGCTCCAATATTTTTAGCATATCTAATAAATATTATCAGCCATAAATTCAAATATATTAACACTTTTTTACACGTTAAAAATATAATGTAACTCAATTAAATAAAAAAATTTATTATATATATCCCAAATTAAAATTATTTTATTGTTGTAAATAAATTAAATTTCTAATGTTTTTTTAAAATATAATATAATATATATATATATATATATATATTTGACAAAAGTACTATTTTAGTTGCTCAGTCATTGCTTTAATCTTATTTTGGTCCCCACTTAATTTTAACATCAAAATAGTCCCTCAGTAAACTAAATGTTATCTGAAATGGTCCCTATGTTAAAAGAACATTAAAAAGATGCTGATTTGGCTGGTTTACTGCTGACATGGACTGTGAGTTGAAAAATCTTTCACCCTCACCGTGCCAGAGCATCAAATTCTCAGTTCTTCTCTCTGCTTCATATGTATTCTCGCTGCGCCTGCTTTGTTGGAGAAGCCAGTTTGAAACTTGAAATTACTAAAGGGAAAAGGTCGAACAAGATCTTTCTGCATCATGTTGTACGCTATTGGAGAAATTCTGCTGCAGAAAGTGGAAATCGCACTGGGGGAAATTTATTCTTGGTATTTTGCTTGTCAGGCTTCATATGGAAGTTCAATGAAAATTCATATGCCGAAAACAAAACGATTGTTTTTAGTTATTACAATTTTGGAAGTTTGCTGCCAAAGGAAAAGAATTATTATTTCTGGTGAATTATGGCTTCATATATTAGTTCAATGTGATGTATAACGTAAAATGTGGTTCTTTGATAAAGCCTTCTGCAAATAAAATGAAAACTTTATCTGCATACCTTAAAGCATTCCTCCTTTTACTGTTACTCTTACAAAATCATTACATTATTCATCGGAGCTTACCCAAGAAAAGAAAGTCTTCAACAATGAACAATCTATATGCACCCAATACATGAAAAGTTAACCTTCAGGCTTCAACACATGGCTCCACCATTTTATAAATCTCTTCATTTTTTATTATTGGTTACGTCCTGTAGGTGGCCCCCCATTATACATATTTTTTCATTTTTTTTCCTTGTCAAAGCCCATCTCTGGTTTTTTCGATTATGTTTCGGCCTTTCCATTTGTGCCGTCTTCCTCCAACGTTTGCCATTAGCGATGAGTGAAGGTTTTTTCCAGTTTGCCTTCTGCAACAAAATAGACGAAACCAGGAATTGGATCAACTGCAAAATACTATTTTAGTCCTCCAGTCATCACTTAAGTTTTAATTTGATCCCCCACCAAACATTAGTCTTAATATGATCCCTCGTACATGGAAAATATATCAAAATTGTTCCCTTTGTTTTTTTGATGTTAAAAGCTTGCTAACCTACTACCTCACCGAACACATGCATTTTGCTAACTATTTGAAGACTAGACGAGTAGCACGTAGGACGAGGAGAGCAGGGAAAGAAGGGAGAAGGAAGGAGATTCGAAGAAGGCAGGAGAAGGAAGATTCAAAGATAGAAATTATGCAACGGGTGTCTTGTTTCAGTGATTCTTTTTGTGATGAAAGGTCAACTGATTAAGAGAACAGAAAAACAAAAGAAAACAATAGAAGCTAACAAGTAAATCATTGTGGCAAAAGGACATGATTTTCTGTTTTTGGCCTTGAAAGTAGGAGGTCCATCGTTGTTGATCACTTGGTTGAATGATGCCTAGTGTTACTCTCTAAAAAGTCCTTAATATAACCTGTGAGTCCATTCCGATAACATTGTAACGGTGGTCTCCATTGAGGGTGCGCTTGGCTCTCCTGAAAGAGGACTGATTGATGAAAATTAAGATTGCACGCATGCTAGTTGGGGCAGGCCATTACAAGGATGTCTTTGAGACATATAACCTTGAAAGAGTTTAGATTGCTTGAAGTGGGGGATTTCTTGTACCAGTCTTTGACGAAATTTCCATTCAACATCATGTGTGAGATGGTGATGAATGTCCTCTTGGGTTTCTTGAGCTTTTTAAAACAAAGGATTAATCTCCATCCTTCTGAAGTTATTGGGAGACGAGAGGTGTAGGGACCGTGTAAGCTATCTTGACGTTGCCTAGTGATCAACAACGATGGACTTCCATGCGAAGCAGGAGTATTTATTGTGTTGTCATGCATTCAACATGTATAAGATTTAGAAGCAACCCACAAAATCTCTTGTCCTCTTCTTATCCAATATTATTTAATTTTAAAGAAAAATGTGATTTTTTCCCTAAAGGATAACAAATAAAGTTAATTAATTATATGAATTATAAAATGTACTTTGTCTGATTTAAAATAAGTCAGATATTTAATTATGAATTATAAGTTGATAGTTTATGGAAAGAGCAGCATATAACAGAGAAACAGAACCAAGTCTTTATTGAATCTTGAGCTGATACATGAGGGTCTATTTATACATAAGGCTATACACACATGAACCGCTAAACTAACTGTAACCAATTCTCTAACTTCATAACAAACAAATTGATTCTCTAACATTCCCCTCTTAAACTTAGGTGAGTGAAGAATTCAAAAATCCATCACTCACTCTAAGTTTATTCCTTAGAAATTGAAATCTAGACTTAGCAAGGGGCTTTGTTAATACGTTAGTGATTTGATCGACTAATGGCATATAACACATTGGTAATTGCTTCTTTAAAACTTTATCTCTGTCAAAGAATATATCAAGCTCCATATGCTTGGTTTTGTTATGCAAGATTGGCCAATTTGTTATGACGTATTAACAACTGTGAACTGCCTCTGAATACCTTTTTGTTTGTAGAATGCCAAGAAGTCACTGTCAATGTGCTTTCCTCCACCATTGTCTGTCCTCAAGCATTTAATCTTTCTTCCAAATTCAAGTTTCACTCGCAGTTTGAATTTATTCTTGAGCCCTGGCAGGAGATCATGTTTTGCAAGAATTTTTAATCCATGTTCTTACATGTGGCCTAGTCTATAATGTCACATTTTTGCTAATTTTTCTTGGCAAGTAGAAGCAACAGATGTTTCTCCTTGTTTCAACGTATCTCCTTAAAGTATGAATAATTTTGAAGTGCTCTTTCTTGCTTTCATGACAATGAATGCTCCTTTGGTGACTTTCATAAACCCATTTTCAATTTGGGTCTTGAGTCTGAGGTCATCAAATTACCTAACAGACAATAAATTTTTCTTTAGGCCCTTTACATGTCGTGCCGCTTAGATAGTACGAATCGTGCCATCATGCATCTTTATCTTGATGGTCCCAATGCCAACAATCTCCAAAGCATGATCGTTTCCCATGTACACATATCCATAAGAGATAGGCATGTATGAATGAAATCAATCTCATCAGGATGTCATGTGCCATGTAGTTCTTGAATCCATTAACCAAGTTTAAGAGAATGGATCTCTTGTTGACCTAACTACTACTTCAACACATAAGATTCTTTTATCATCAGAGGTATCAGTAACACATCCTTGAAAAGTTATTCCTCGAGCCTTTTCTCCATTTTTCTTGTTGTACTAGCCGTCTTTCTTCATGTACCTTTTTTTCTCGCAATGATAACACTTAATGTTTTTCTTACTTCTTGACTTTGATCACCTTTGGTTTTGAATCCCATAAGAGTCATGTTCTTCTGATCTTCCTCTCAGCATCGATAATGCCTTTGCCTATTTAGAAGTTGTTCACCTATCTTCTTTATTTTTACACCTAGATTCCTCTTCTAGAATAGTAGTTGAAACATAATTGAAAACAAGATTATCCTTAGGAGGGCAATTTGTTAAGTTGATAATGAGTTGATCAAATGAATTTGGTAGACTTTGAAGTAGGAGCTTCGCACGTTCATTTTTTGCTATGCTGTAATTCAATAATGAAAGTTAGGAGAATAAAGTATTTAGATTATTGATGTGCTTCGTTACCGTAGTGGACTCAAACATATGAAGAGTGTACAATTTTCTCTTCAAAAATATTTTGTTATGGACTGACTTGACTTCATATAATCTGGTGAATGTGTCCTAGCTTTCTTTTTTGCAACACTTAACAAGATTGAATCTACCAATATTAGATGCAAGTTAGCAATAGCATTGTCGTCCATCTCCTTCCACTTGTCATCTTTGATCGTATCTGGTTTCTTACAAATTGCTGCAATGCAATTGTCTTTCCTCATTATTGCCATCATCTTCAATTTCCACAGAGAGAAATTACTCCCATTGAACTTCTTAATCTCAAATCTTATTGCCATAATGTTGATAAGATAGTGCCAACACCCAAAGCTCTGATACTACTATTAGGAATCGCGACATTAGACAACAATATTGAAGAATGAGAAAAGAAAAATTGACGCAAGATATTTACGTGAAAAACCCTTTTGTATAAGGGAAAAACTATGAACAAGAATGGGAAAGACATTTACTAACTCAAGAGATTGTACAACCTCTATTTGAATGTGAGGAAAGAACAATTAAACTCTATAAAAAACAAGAAAACACACAATTCTCTCTTTCAAGTGGAAGAACAACTACTCACTCTGTCAATAAAGGATATTTCACTACTCTTACAACCCTTTACACTCCAATGCCAAACCCCAAAGGAAAAGGCCATATTTATAAGCATCTTCTTCCAAAATTCTCAACAACCTTATCTTCCAATTTGACAAAAGTTACTAACCCTATCTTCCACTTTGTCAAAAGGTGCCAACCTTATCTTTCACTTTTTCAAAAGTTGCTAACTTTATTTTTCACTTCATCAAAAGAGGCCAATCTTATCTTCTACTTTATCAAAAGGTGCCAACCTTATCTTTCACTTTGTCAAAAGTTACCAACTTTATCTTCCATTTTGTCAAAAGTGGCAACCAGTTTTCAACCAACATTATTTTTGTCAAAAAGTGGTAACAAAATTTCTACCATAGTTTCTTCATTGTCAAAAAGTAGCCACCAAAATTGTCCTTACCTTTTTTACAGTCTCACTAATAACTTTTTGTTTAGCATTTGTGCCTACCATGCTTTACAAAGTAACCACCTTTAAACCATTTAAAAGCATGCGTTAATTACAGTCATATAAGTTCTAAATAGCCAAAGATACTTTGCTGCAATTTTCACCTAGCTCCAACGAAAAAACAAGGTCCAAATTATTATGACGAGATATAATGAAACATAACATATAAATATGAAAGAGAAATTTTGATTTGATTATAATATGTAAAAAAAATTAACTACATGTTTTGTTGAACTTTTTCGATGTTTATCTTCTTTTCAAGGGTTTAAGATAATTTATCCAGAATTTAATAAGAACTGTGTTTTTATTCTTAATTCTATATAACTAAATAATACTTGAATTCTTTTCTTCTAAGCTTATGTTAACTTTTAAACGACCTATGCTTTATATATCTTTCATTTATATATTCACATAAGCTTTGTTTTATTATAATTTATATTTCCTTGGAAGTCTTCAAAGTTATCTTTATCTAGTATTTCAGCTTTATTTTGAAATCCTATATAACTTATTTATATATGTATTACCAATTCATGTTCCTATTGTATTTATTTGAGTTTCTAAGGTTGTATTTGCTGTCTTCAATCCTTTGCACCCTTCCTAATTGCTTCAAGTTTCAAACCTTATTTATAGGAATGGTTCCAACCAATTCCTTTCCATAAATTTAACTGAGGCGATACACAGTGGTGGAGGTAGAAATTTTGTTTGAGGGGAGCCAAGATTGTCAATTATAATATTGTGGATTTATTTTATTTAATTTGTCGTAACCCTAGAGAACCTAGGGTACAAAATATATAGCTAAAATAAGTCTAAACTTAGATTCTAATATAAACAAAATATGTCTAATAAGTAGGGATTTTATTTAGATCCTATATGATCTACACCTAACAGAAAAATAACATAATAATAAAAACAAGATAATCAATAAAGTACCTAAGATATTGCGACAGATCTTCAAGATCTCAGAAATATAGTGTCAAATCTTATAACACTCCTCTTAAGTTGGTGAATGAATGTCCATCATTTCTAGCATGTTGTTTAAATCTTCAAACTTCACCCGAGGTAAGGCCTTTGTTAGAATGTCTGCAATTTGGTATTGTGATGGAATGTAGACCAATTCAAACACCTTAGAGTCTAACTTTTCTTTGATAAAATTTCTGTCCAATTCCACATGTTTAGTCTGATCATGATGTACTGAATTTTTAACTATGCTAATTGTGGTCATATTATCACAAAAGATATGTATAGGATAGTCAAAAGGTACCCTAATATCTTCAACTAAACATTTCAGCCACAAACCTTCACAAATACCAAGTGAGAGTGTTCAGTATTCAGCCTTTGCATTACTCCTAGCTACCACTAGTTGCTTCTTACTTCTCCAGGTCACCAAGTTGCCCCAAAAAATAAGTGCGGTATCCAGTGGTTGATCTTTTGTTTGTAGTGGATCCTATCTAGTCAACATCTAAGTAGACCTTTACACTTCTGTCATTTCCTTTCATGAATGAAATCCCTTTCCCTACAGTTCTCCTTAGGTACTTGAGTATCCTATATACAAGATTCATGTGTTCATTAGTGGGATTATAAATGTATTGGCTTACTACATTAACAAGAAAAGATATGTTTAGTCTAGTATGTGAGAGATATATGAGTTTCCTAACTAGCCGTTGATATCTCCCAGTCTCTCCCATTAGGTTATCTTCCTTGAATCTTAATTTGAAGTTTGTCTCCATAGGTGTTTCAGTTAGTTTGGATCCTAGCATCCTTGTTTCTTCTAATAGGTCTAAGGTATGTTTCCTTTGTGAAACCACAATTCCTTTCTTAGAACGAGCAATTTCCATCCCTAGGAAGTATTTTAGCTCACCAAGAATTTTGATTTCAAATTCCTTAGCCATGACACTCTTTAGATTCTCAATTTCCTCCTCAAAGTCCCCTGTAACTATAATATCATCAACATAGACAATTAGTATAGAAAGTTTTCCATTAAGTGAGTATTTCATGAACAAGGTGTGATCAGCTTGTCCTTGGATGTACCCAACCTCTAATTACATTTGAAAACTTATCAAACCAAGCTATAGGAGATTGTTTAAGTCTATACAAAGACTTATAGAGTTTGCATGCCTTATTTTTCTCCACATCAATATCTGGAGGAATTTTCATATATACTTATTCTTCTAAGTTGCCATTTAGATGGCATTCTTGACAGCAAATTGGTGAAGTTTTTGGTCTAGATTGGCAGCTATAGAGAGAAACACTTCAATGGTGTCAAGTTTAGTATTAGGAACAAATGTCTCCTAATAGTCGATTCTAGGAGTCTATATAAAGCCTTTGGCTACCATCCTAGCCTTATGTCTATTTATGGTTCCATCTGGATTATATTTTATAGTGAAAATCCATTTGCACCCCACTACCTTTTTGCCCATAGGTAAGTCAATTATTGCCCAAGTTCCATTCCTTTCTATGGCTGTAATTTCCTCTTGTATAACTATTCTCCATTCTGTGCTATTCAAGGTTACTGTATATTTCAAGGTATCTTTTCATGGGATAGGTTAGTAATGAACATGGAATATTCAGAAGAAAGTTTATCATAAAAAATAAAGTTTCTAATAGGATGTTTGGTACAAGTTTTTACCCCTTTCCTTAGTGTAATTGGCCAACCCAATTTTTCTAGGTCGTTTTCAGGAGCCCCAAAATTCATATTGGACTCTTGACAGTCTCAAGAGTATTGTCTTTTGTTTTTACAATTTCATATTCAGTTTCAGGCATAGGTGAGGTTATGGGTGTTGTTGTGTATGGTTCTTGGCTTTGTGGTGAAGTGGTTATTTCTGGATTGGTTGTTTTGGAATGAGATTCAGGGCTGGAGGGCATGTCATTGGGAGCAATAAAAGTGAAAGGAGTTGTTTGTTATACTATTTGCTATGTGTTACAATAAGTCCATTCATTAGAACTCTCCCCCTGAATGGATTTATCTAGAAAATAAAAGGTTGTTTCAAAAAAGGTAACATCTATAGAAATGTAAAATTTTCTGGTGATATGTGAAAAACATTTGTACCCCTTTTTAGAGGATGAATAGCCTACAAATACACACTTAAGGGATTGGGGATCAAGTTTGCCACTGTTATATATGTGAACACAGCAAGTGCACTTAAAAATTTTGGGAGAGAGGCTATGGGTAAGAATAGCAGTTTCAGGGTAAGTTTCAAGCATTTTCTCCAATGGGTTTGAGTACTTTAGGGGTTTTGAGGGCATTTGGTTAATTAGATAGGTGGTTGTCAATATAGGTTTTTAGTGCTTTAGAGACAAGTAGGAGGGCTCTTGTTACTTCTATTAGGTGTCGATTCTTTCGTTCAGAAACTCCATTTTGTTGTGGAGAGTGAACACAAGAACTTTGGTAAAGAATCCCATTTTTGTGAAGGAAGTCTTTATGAATAATATTGAAATATTCAATTCTATGATCGATTTTGAGGATCTTAATGGAGGTTTGAAATTGATTTCTAATGAGAGAGTGGAAAATTTTGAAAATATGTGGGACTTTAGATTTTTCTTTCATTAAATAGGTCTAAGTGAGTCTAATATGGTCATCAATAAAGGTTACAAACCATTTGTCATTAGTTAATGTTTATGTTCGAGATAGACCCAGACATCGCTATGGATGAAGGAGAAAGAGTGAGAGGGAATGTGTGGGTATGCAGGATAGAAGGTGCATGTATGTTTGGATAATTGGCATATATCACACTGAAACAAAGTGAAATTTTTATTGAATAGAGAGGGATACATTTTCTTCATGTAATTGGGTTGCGGTGCCCTAATCTATAGTGTCATAAGGTAGTCTCAGAGATAGAGTTACTACTAAAGAGTACGCAAAGCATTTTTGGTTCTTGGTCAATTAGGTAAAAACCACCCTTTTCTTTAGCATTGACAATCATCGTCCCTAATGTTGGGTTCTAAAAATAACAACCACCAGCAAAGAACTTAGTAACACAATTAAGGTCTTTTGTAAGTTTATTAATAAATGAGAGGTTAAATGTGAAGTTAGGGACTATAATGACTTAACGGAAACAAGATAGTTAGATAAATAAACTGTCTTAAATCCAGTGACCCTAGGAGGGGTGCCATCAGTAGGGGTGACAACTGAGTTGGGCTTGCAAGGTTTGAAATTAGTAAGGGAAGATGAATTACCTGTCATGTGGTTTATGGCCCCAGAGTCAACAACCTAAGTGTTGGTTCCTTGAGTTTTGGAACTAAAGGTAAAGGATGAATTACCTGTATTGGCAATCAGGCCGGTGGCAGTGTCCGAATTGGGATAGGTATTAAGGTGAGTTCCAATTAACTTGTGAAGAGCTTCTAGTTGGTCTTTACTGAGTACTTCAGAATCAGAAATTCTTCCTTTATAGGAGGTAGTTGTCATGTGAGCTTGTCCTTTATATTGGCTTTGTTGTTTATTGTTTAGTGGTTTGCCATGTAATACCCAACATCTTTCTTTGGGATGGCCAACCTTATTACAATGATCATACCAAGGTTCGCGTGATATTTTATGTTTGTTTTCTTTGAATTTTTGGCTGTAAAGGAAGAATTGTCAATAACATTAGAAGTAAGGTTATTAGAGGTGGCAAGGATAGTGTCGAAGGATATCATAAGGCTTGGACTGGTGGCTTTGATACCAAGTGGATTTATTTTATTTAATCTGCCATAACCCTAGAGAACCTAAGGTACAAAATATATAGCTGATACAAGTTTAAACTTAGATTCTAATCTAAACAAAATATCCCTAATAAGTAGGGATTTTATTTAGATTCTATATGATCTACCCCTAATAGAAAAATAATAGAAGAATAAAAAAAATAATCAACAAAGTATCTAAGATCTTGCGACAAATCTTCAAGATCTCAGAAATATAGTGTTAAATCTTCCAATAAATATATAGTATAATATATATATATATATATATATATATATTATATGAAAGACAATGTATTATAAATTAAATAAATTTATAGCTTTCAATGGTATTGGACACTGTTATAGCATTTGTATAATATTATAATATAGAATACGTATGATATGGAGTATATTTTTTAAATAAATCCTATATTATATTTGATCTCATAAGTTAACTTTTTTGTGAATTATAAATTAATTTATAAAATACATAAAAAGATTGAAAAATAATTGTGATATTTACTCTTTTCTTAATTTTTGTCTATATTATTTATTAACACATAAGTGTAAATATAGTCCTTTCTACATTTAATTTTTTAAACTTTGATAAGATATTAGTCTAAATTTTTGTTAGTTTTTTATTTTATTATTTAAAATAATTTATAGAATTGTTAAATAAACTAAATAATAACCAACAATATTTTTTTTATTTAAAATATAATATATATTTTAACGATATATAAATTATTATGATATTTTATGTATATCTTGTTTGTTTAAAACACGACTCCCCTTACTTTCTTCTCCTTTTGCCTCTTCTTGCTTCATCTTCGTGATATTGATATTCATAATTTTTTTTTTATATACATACTGCACTGAATCTTAGTTTTTTTTTTTTTTAAAAAAAATTCATTCAACATTGACATTTATCATCATCTCTTGAGCTGAGTAGCGAAAAATATAGAGAAAGCCATTAATTGAATATGACCCAAATTTTTATACAATTTCTACAACTCTAAAAAAAATAAATAAAGTTAGTATCCTATCTTTTTACCAATATAAGAGAACAAATAGATACTAAAAACTCAAATAAAATAGTTGAGCACTGTAGTAAAGTTTTAAAATTTTAGTGTTCACTTCACTTGTCTTAGAATATTGTGTAGATGTTTCTTTCCAATTTCATTGTTTTAGAGAAATATGGTTGAACATTGAGAAGAGGATGCGACAATGAAAAGTAAAGAAAGAAAGGGTGACTTTGTTTTATTTAAAAAGTAATAGGAGCCAAATAAAAATTTTTTCTTTTATGAGGAGTCAAAATTTAATCTTTTCATATTTTATATATGCAAAACAAGCATTGGGGGCATAGCATATGCTTGACCCGGCGTAAATCCGCCACTGGTGATACGTGTCCTGTCCTGAAAATGGAATAAGCTTCCACCGTCAAATCCATTCCTTCAAATATCCTGGTAACCTCTGAATGATTGCTAGTTTATGATATGTTGTTTAAACTAGGTTATTTACTATGCTTCCGTGTAGCTGAGTTTATATTTTTAATTATTATAAAGATTGATCTTAATTGATTTTCCCAATTATTCTCATATGACTGATTATTGATTCAATTTAATTTACCAAATTTTTTATATCCTATTTGTATTAATTTCTTAACATTTATAGCTTGATAATTATTTTTAAATTCTATAAAACTGTTGTATGAAATTAAAAATGTAATTTTAGAAGATTAACTAAACAAAAGAATTAAAATTATTAAGTTTAATTCCAATTCCATATCCCAATTTTAAGTCCTGTGCTTGACGCTGAATGGTGGGTAAGAGATTTCTCAACATATTACATAAATGAGTTTGGAAATTTTAAAATTTCAATAAAAAGATAAAATTTAATTCTATTACATGCTAAAATACTAATAAAAATGAATAAATTATAATTAGTACTCGTATTCACGTTAATAACTTCAAATTGTCAACAATTAGGCAGTAGAGGGGTGGGAAAGTAGGCAATGGCCAGTGGAAAAGTGGGGCATTAGAGCACAAATTTCTCATTTCGTGTCATAATTAAATCGTACTAATATAAATTATGAATGTATAAATAAGGAAAAGTGGGTAATGGCCAGCGTACCACTTCTTTTGTCTTCCAGTGCCCACCTTTTTTTTAAAAAAAAAAATTTTTGGCATTAGAGGACAAATTTCTCATTTCGTTTCAAAATTAAATCGTACTAATATGAATTATGATTGTATAAATAAATGAAAAAACAAAAATAGTAGAATAATTTCGCAGAAAATCCAGAAGCACAGAAACTCTTGGCGTCTCTAGCCGGGACAAGGATTTCTCCTGAGTTTTTATTAATTTAATATATTTTTTATTAAAATATATTAAAATAAAATATATTTTAGCTGAGTTTGTGTTTGTTTTGACCACTAAGGCTGCGTTTGGTCGAGTTGCCAGCAATGGATGGAAAGGGAGAGGTGGGTGGAATTTCGAAAAAACATGTTTGGTCGGCAAGATCTATGTTCCCTCAGTGTTTCTGGTTCCCGCGGAGTTCACATCTTTTCTTAAAATTGATGGAATTGGTGCTAAGAAAGTTAAAGTATATTTATAGTGTCTCTCACCATTTACATTACACACCGTCACATAAAAATAAATATGTACTTAAAATAATATAAATATTTTAATATTTTTTAAAACATTTATTACCTAATAAAACATTAGAAAATTATTTATTAATATTTATTATAAATAGTTTAATAATTTTATTAAAACTATCATAAAAATAATTTTAGAAATATTAATTTAAATTTGGCAAATGAACATTTTAACCTTTTTAACTATTAATATTTCTATTCTATCATTATCTTCATTACACTAAGTAAATTTTACAACTCTGTTTTCTTTTTCATTCTTAACATATCATATAAATTTTAAAATCAAAACTTTATATTCCATTCTATTTCTTTTCATTGTCTTTCTTATTTTACTTATTATGTATTTTTCTTTTACATATCAAACAAACCTGATTAATCACCGCCATCCCATTGACCAAAAAAAAAAAAAAGGTTCACCGCCTTCCATAAGCTAAGAAATGATATCCATCCCGAGATCGGTGGTCCACAGGTTTGCATTCATTTCAGTCATCTACGTCCGCATCTTGGGATTTTTGTGTTTGCTTTTATCATCTTCTTTCAAATAATGCTGCGGAAATGGATGGACGCTAAATCGAGGATATAGATATCGCTGGTTTATAAATATATTGATTTATATGAAGTTCCGAATTAATATGAAATGTCAAATTGCAGTAATAATTACTCTTTAAGTGTTGTTTAGTCATTTTGAATCAAGATTCTTTTTGTTTATTTTTCATTTTAATTGAATTTTAAATTTATTTATTATTTCCCCTAATTAATTAAGCTCATAAATGAGTTCGTTAATTTAAAGAAATAATTCCGTTGTTAGTAAATTTATTAATTTATTAAAATTTTTTAATTTACAAATAATGATTTTTGTTCTTTACATCAATATTAAAAAAAATAGACACAAATAAATAAGATTTCAATTCAAATAAATATTATTTAAGTAAATTTCATTAATTTTGTGTTTGAAATTCAATAAAAGTTAATAAAAAAAAAGTCCTCTCCTCAAGACTTTCAAATTAAATTTTGACGATAAATATGAAAAAAGAAGAAGTCAGAATTCGATTTATCCATACTCATGTTTAATTTTCTTTCACACTAATTCCACTGTATCTTGTTCATTGAGGAGCGCATACAAAAAAGATAACCAACACCTTGATTTTCTTCGCTCCTCCATAATTCATAACTACCAAGATTAAGATGAAACATTTTAAGCCTTGTATGGGGAAGCAACAGCAGTAAGAGGGATTTTTCTGTGAATGGTGAACCCAGTAGTTTGTGCCATGTCCAAGTCCTCCCCCGCCGCTCCGCCAGGCAATGTCCAATCAAATTGATGCACCATGTTTGCCAGCACAAGCTCATTCACTGCCATCGCAAACGCTGCTCCTGGGCAACCCCTCCTTCCTGCCCCAAATGGGATCAGCTCGAAGTCTTGCCCTTTGAAATCTATCGTACTGTTCATGAACCTCTCTGGTTCAAACTCTTCAGCTCCCTCCCAGATTGACGCGTCTCTTCCTATTGCCCACGCGTTGATTATCACCTGCGTCCCTGCTTTAATGTCATACCCCATCAGCTTCATGTCTTGCATGGATTCTCGAGGCACTAATAATGGAATTGGAGGATACATCCTTAGTGTTTCTTTAAACACCGCCTTCAGATACTGCATCTGCTCCAAATCCTCTTCGGTTATGTGAGTCCTAGCACCAGCCACTTTCCTCACCTCGTTTTGCAGTTTCTTCATCACCCTTGGGTGTCTTAACAGTTCTGTCATTGCCCACTCTAGTACTGTATAGGTTGTGTCGGTGCCTGCAGCAAACATATCCTGACAAACAAACAGAAATCAATTTTTAAGAAGAAGAATCAATGAAATAAGATCTAAAGAATGATAGATAGATATAATTACCAGGATTATAGCCTTTACGATGGTTCTGTCTATGGGAAAGCCTGTGACGTTTGTCCTTTGGATCCATAGCAGAAGATCCACAAAATCCTTGTGCTGGCCTTCACTGTCTTCATC
The DNA here is from genome assembly GCA_037074485.1 of Delonix regia. Taxonomy (NCBI): domain Eukaryota; kingdom Viridiplantae; phylum Streptophyta; class Magnoliopsida; order Fabales; family Fabaceae; genus Delonix; species Delonix regia. The sequence continues at coordinate 6,997,437 of CM073462.1, read as the reverse complement.
AACAAGCGAATCACTGTCTTGTTTTACAGCACGATTCATATGCTCTTCAACCACTTGATCGAAAAACTGATCCATCTCTTTAGCTATTCTCTTTGCTCTGATATACAAGCCATTAATCTGGCTCCACCAGTCAAGCCATGGGACATAATCTCCTACTACGAAAGCACCCAAAACATCACCAAATTCCAAGAAAAGCTCCTGAAACTTTCTCCCACCTTCCCCTCCACTGTATTTCCTCCCCAAAGCCGACCTGCAAATTATATTATTTGTAATTGTCGAAAATAACTCACTCAAATTCACTGATGTCTCTGAAGAAGAAGAGTGCTTGATCTTTTCCATGATTATGGCCGTTTCTTCCTCCCTCACACCCCGAAGGGATTGAACCCTCTTGTTGCTCAGAAGATGTAACACGCATATGCTCCTTGTCTGCCTCCAGTACTCGCCGTATTGAGAAGCTGCCACGTCTTTGGTGCCGTATAAGAGTATATCAAACATTTTACGTCGTGGCCTGTTGGAGAATACGAGGTCATGGGTTTTCATTACTTCACGAGCAGCATCAGCAGAAGAGACCACAAGAACTGGAACTTTGCCAAAGTGAAGCAGCATCAAGGGACCATAGTTCTGAGCCAAAGATTGGAGAGCACGATGAGGGCTTGAGCCAAGTTGATGGAGATTTCCAATCACTGGGAATTTCGGAGGAGAAGGAGGTGAAATTTTGGTGGTTGTAGAATTGGAATACCATTTGAAAAGCACATTAAGGAGGATGATGGGTATGATAAGAGGCAAAACTATGTGTAACAACCCAGGAAAGCTTTCCTGTTGCAACGTTAAATTTTGCAGAAAAGATGCCATTTCTGTGGCCTCTCAGACTCTTGGGGGATTCTTCTTCCTCCCCTGCTGATCCCTGAAAAATGAAAATTCAATACCCGCGCCGCCTCAGAACTTGTCTAGATATTTGTATAATTGTGGACATAATTTCTGCTTTCCAACGACCCCTGAACTAATAAAACAAAACTAAAATAAACAAAATTGTTTCATGTTTACACTTTCTAGATTAAAAAAAAAGGGTTGAAATCTTCTGTAGTAATATTGGAGAATCACACTCACATGAGCTGTACAGGTGAAAATAGAAGATGAGTTGGGGTTAATTATAAGTGACTTTGAAAATATGTCAGATATGAAGAATAAGCCTGAGCAGCCTAGTTTCAAATATTTAAAACTCGAAACCCCCTGTTTCTACTTTGTACTTGTGGCCTCTGATTTTTTGTTTCTCTTTTTCCTTTTTGTTTTCTTTTTAAAATTTTAGCATATGTTATTTTTTTTTAAAAAAATTATCATAGTGTATAAGAACAAAACTAACAAAATTAAAAATTATTTTAAAATATTTTTCAAATTTAATAATAAAGGCATAGTTCAAATTGAAATTTCAGTCAACCATCCGCTATGACAAGCAGAAAAAAAAAAAACATGATTTTATGGTGATCCAAAATGTCTTTACCATATCTCATCATTAAGCTACACGTGTACGGACTATGAAATTTTGAGGTCATGGTTATTAGATATTTCGACTATCATACGTGGATTTGAATTTGCATTTAGAGATCTAAACTTTTTTTTTTAATATTTAATAGATTTAATGTGAGAAAAATATTAAATTGATCATTTACTTTTATACTTTGTGATAATTTGGTTATTCAAAAATATACCTTAACAAATTAGTTCATAACAAATTTTATTTCATGTAAAATCAGTCCCTTATTAATCCAAATAAAGATATTGATTTTGTACAAATTTGAATTTGTGAAGAATTAAATTTGTGAACGACCGATTTATCACGTTTAGCTTGTGAGGGATCAAATTATTGCAAAATACATAAGTGGAGGATTAATTTTATATTTTGCTCAATTTAAATTATTAAATTTTTATCAAATAAATTAAATTTTAATAGATATTATATAATTTTTAATCATTTAAAATAATTAAATTCTTATTTAATAATTTAAATTTTATCAAATTCACTTATATTTAAATCCTCAATTTCACCAAATTTGATTGGAAGCCCCTATTTACATTCAATTAGTTGACCTAAAAATTTATAGTGTCATCTTTGGTGCAACCATAATATTAAATGTATTCGTGCACTCAATGATATGACAAAAATAAAATGTTTTCTTATAATACTGAGATGTAAATTTTTAATGATTGGATGTTGACTGTGTATTGTTTTTTGAATTTATATATAAAACTATATAATTTTGTGATTTTAATTTTTAACTCAAAGAATAATAATTTTAAAATTATGTAATTGCCACTATCCATGTCAGCACCATGTGACATATTTTTATCCTGCCATATTGTGAGTGCACTGATACACTCAGTATTATAATTGTACTAAAGATTTTACTAAAAATAGAATCTTGGTATTAATTTGCAATGTATAACATAAAGCTACATCATTTTGTCATTCTCTCTTCATTTAACAAGAACCAATGTTTCTCATTTTTTCTTTATAATATTAATTAAAATTAGAAAAGGAAAACAATGAGGGAGTAGTAGTTTTGTCTAGAGAGAATTAGGTTACATTTGACAAAAAATTTATTTTGATCTTCTACTTATTGCTTAAATTTCATTATGGTCCTTACTTAATAACCCACTAAAAGGGATGAGTAAGAGCAATGCGATCAAACTAGGAAACTTGATTGGAGAAACCATTGTGGTTAAGGATCGTGAACTTAATGGTAGATATTTGAGGAACTTTATTTGGGTAAGAGTTATGATCAATTTGAAGAGGCCCTTAATGGCTGGAGTCTGGGTCTATAGGCCAGGTAGAGAGAAGGTTTAGATTAAATTTAAGTATAAGAGACTGTAGAATCTATGTTTTAATTGTTGCATGATTGGACAAGAAGCACAAGGATGTGGGACAGAGTCAAGTAAGTCCTTTGTATGGCCTTAAAAATCAATGTTCGGTGGGTGGATGAACACCGGGATGGTAAGAACTTGGGAAGAACATGTGAGAGGGTTGTTAGAGAAAGCTAGATAGATAGGGGGAAGGAGTCTTCTAACAATTTGCAGAAAGGACAGGAAAAGAAGGCTAGTGGCAGTTGGGATGAGGCTACATAGGGAAGAAAGGTCTCAGAAGCGGTAATTAAGGAGTTTAGTGGAGTACAATTTCAAAGTTATGAGGATGTAGGCTGGGCCAAAGGGAATGAAAAGGCTATCTTTTCTAGGCCTGATTTTAGTGGTAAGAAATCATTCGAAAAGGACAAAGGTTTGGGATGTAAAGTGAGTAAATAAGGCAAAGTGAAAATTAAAAAGGTTAGTGGGCTTGCCATCCAGGAAATTCTTTCGAATATTTAGTTGACCTACCATCTAAAGATGAAACATGGAGTGTGCCTCTCGTAATGTATAAGAAGCTAAATCCTTTATTGGAAATTATACAAAAGCTGAGTAAGGTAAACTTAAAAAGGAAAAGGAAAAGTGATGAGGAGAATTTAAAGCTAAAAAGGTCAAGGTCTTAGAGGAAGCTTTAAGCATTAAATTGAAGTTTGTGTTCTATAAGAAGAAAAAAGGAAATGAAAATAGTTGCAAGACAAGGGTTGGCAGTAGTGTGGTGAAGGGTGAATAGGAGATAAAAGAGGAGTTCAGTAGTACAAATTTAGTTAAGCTGTCTATAGCTTTGACTCAAGTCTGTAGAAATTATAAACCTTCTTTTGTGTTCTTGATGGAAACAAGGATGGTGGAGGGAAATGTGAGGAAAACCAAGAAAAAGATTAAGATGGAGAATGGGTTGTACATTGACCCTGTAGGGCTATCTGGTGGACTAGCTCTTTGGTGACGTGAGGATGTAATGGTTGAGGCTTGTTACAATTGTATAAATTTCATTCATGTGGCTGTCATAGCAAGCAGTGAAAAGGCACCTAAATTCATTACTTTCTTATATGGGCCTCTTAAGTAATTTGATAGGAGGATTGTATGGAATAAGATTAGGGAAGTAGCGAGAAGTATTCAGGGAGAATGGTTATGCATAGGCAATTTTAATGATCTTTTGTCACAAGATGAAAAGTGGGGAGGAAAGCTTAGGGCAATGAGGAAAATTATAGGATTTTAAAGCTTAGGATGGATGCTGAGTATATAGGAGTGCACTTCACTTGGAATAATAAGAGGTTAGGAACAACACATGTAAAGTAAAGAATTTATCAGGCTTTAGGCAATGAAGAATTTAAAGATGGATTCCTAAAAGCTTAAGTTGGAAATCTTGATCCTATTGGCTCGAATCATTATCTGCTTCTAGTTGATCTATGTTTTCGGGATAAAAAGAGCCCATAACCTTTTAAATTCAAGGCTGCTTAGGTAGAACATAAAGATTTTATTGAAGTGGTAAAGGAGAGCTAGAAAAGAGGAGTGGCATTTGATACTAATTATGTGAAGGACTTAAGGGAGAGATTAAGCAGATGTAGAAAGGCTTTAATCAGTTGGAGTAAATAATGCTTTCCGAATAATAAGAAGAAACTGGAAGAGTTAAAAAAGAGGTATGCTTGCTGCATGGAAGGCAATTTTGATGAGGAAAAGTTAGCAGAAATGGAAGAGATCCTTTTAGAGATTGAACATATGTGGGATTTAGAAGAATGCTATTAGAAACAAAAGGCGAGATTAGCTTAGCTAAAGGGTGGAGATAAGAATACTAAATTTTTTCATGCGTGTACTATAAAGAGAGTAATAAAATTGTGAAGTTAAAAAAGGCATAAGATAAATGGGTGGACAAATAGGATGAGATTGTTGATATGTTCAAAGGTTATTATAATAGTTTTTCATGTCTAAAGGTAGGCAATATGTATTAGTGGCTCTTAATTGTGTTTCAAAGTTTGTTATAGATGAAGACGATAGGAATTTGCCTTTGTCGATGGAATAGGTGAAAACAATAGCTTTTCAATTAAGGGCTGACAAAGCGCTAGGGCTCGATGGCTTTTCAGGGTTTTTTATATAGGAAAGCCTGGAATGAGGTGGGTTTGGAAGTTTTTGATGTAGTAAATGGTTTCTTTGAGTCAAGGGTGCAAATTGAGAAGTTAAATGAGACAAATATGATTGTTATACCAAAATTTGAGAAACTTCAATTGATTAAATAGTTCATGCTAATAAGCCTATGCAACTTTAGTTATAAGATCATTTTTAAAATCTTTGTGAATAGAATGAAAGAGATTTTAAGTCTGATAATCTCCCTTAACCAAAGAGCTTTTGTTCCTGGCAAAATTATTTAAGATAATATTATCCTTGTGCATAAGGTATTTCATTACTTGCAGAATAAGAAGAAAAGGAAGAAATTAGAATTTGCATTGAAGATAAACATGAGCAAGGCATACAATAGGGTGGAATGGGACTTTTTGGAAGGAGTTTGTTGAAGCTGGGTTTCTATAACGAATAAATTTGAAAGATAATGGATTATGTGAGCTTTGTAAAGTTTAATTTGCATCTGTCAACGAAGAAAGTAACCAATTTGAAACTTGGGAAGGGCATTTGTCAAAGTGATCCCTTATGACCATGCCTTTTTATTATCATTACTAATGTACTATCTACAATGGTTGATTTTCATATCGCTAATGGTAACCATAAGGTATCAAACTTTCTAAAGCATTCCCAGTGTTATTCTACATTTTTTTTTGTTAACGATGTCATGTTGTTCATGAAAGTAAGGATTGACAACTGTTTCTTTTTGAAGAAGATTTTGGAGACTTTATGTGAAGCTTCAGGGAAATTAGAGAATTTGGATAAATCATGTGTGTTTTTTTCCTAACAATATAGTAAATGAGGTGAAGGAAGAGGTCTGTGGAGTGTTTAGTATCAAGGGGACGAGTGATCCTGGGAGGTATCTTGGGCTTCTTGTGTTATGGGGTAAAGCTAAAATGGAGGCGTTGTCTTTAGTTAGAAACAAACTTAGCAAAAATGTTTAAGGGTGGAAACATAGTCTTTTATCCTATGCTAGTAGGGAAACGCTTATAAAAGCAGTTGCTAAAGCCATTTCTATGTACCTGATGGCTTGTTTCAAGTTCCTTAAGTAGTTTTGTGACAATTTTGACAATATCTTGGCAAAATTCTGGTGGGGAAGCATAGAAGGAGAATCTAAAATACATTGGAAAGCTTAGAAGATGCTTGCCAAATCTAAGCTTGATGGAGGATTAGGCTTCAGAGATTTTGCCAATTTTAACAATAATCTTCTTACCAAGATTGCTTGGAGACTGACTAATTATCCTGCTAATTTATGGGTGCGAGTGAAGTCTATTTTCCAAATTATGAGTTTGAGGTAGCAAAAGAAAAGGTACAAGGCCTCGTGGGGTCGGTTGAGCTTACTGACAGAGAGAGATTTTTTGCAGGAAAGCTTGGTTTGGAAGATTGGTGATGGCATAAAGGTGAGAGTTTAGGAAGATAAATAGGTCTCAAGTGTAAAGGGTTACATGATAAGAATAACAATGAGGAGAAGTGTAACTTAATTGTGTCTAACATCATTGTGAATGGGAGGTGGTGCTTTGAAAATGCTAAAGGGAAGTTATCCAGTGTCAAGAAAGAAGCCATTTTGAAAATCCTAATTTGTTAGTAGGTGTTGATGACAAAAAGGTGTGGATGGTCAGTAAGAGTGGAGTTTATTGTGTAAAATCAGGTTATCATTTTGGTCGGAGTATTGAGAACGAAGTTGTGCAGCTTGGGGTTAGTTGTTCTTTTCAAGTGGGGAAGGACCTTTAGAAAAATATATTGAAGTTAGAAGTACTTATAAAGATCAAGCGTTTCTTATGGAGATGTATCACTGGGGCAATTACAATGAAGAAAGCGTTTGTCAGGAGAAAGTTTGGTGTTGACCCTACATGTTCGATTTGTAATTGTGCGGTTGAAACTGTGGAGCATGTTATCTTACTTCGTCAGTGGTTAAGGATGGCTTGGTTTAAGAGCACACTAGTAATTAAAGTTAATGAAGAAATGGTTAGCTTTGGGAAGTAGTGCAATGAGTTCTTGACTAGTGGAGAGATGGATGAGTATGGGAAAGCAGTACTTGCATGCATTTGCTAGGGTGTTTGGAAGCAAAGATGTTCTGTGGTATTCAACAATGATAAAGCTGAGGTGAATAACGATTTAAATATTTCCTATCACATGGTTAATGAATTTTAAAGGGTCAGAGGAACACTTAGGGGTGAAGCTAAGGAAAAGGTGTATTAGAAGGGTATCATCCTCATCGTTGGTTTTTTCCTTTAAAAAGCCAAGTCAAAGTTAATATTGATGGGGCTTTTAAATAGGACAACTTTGAAGAAAGCATTGGTGTAATTTTCGGAGATGATAAAGGCTATTTCATTAATGGTTTTAAAGATTTGGTGGAGGTAAATTCTGTTCTTATGGTATAGGTTGTTGCATTTATAAAGGCGATGTGATTGGCTATTGCATTCAACATTGTTGACTTCTATAGAGGACAAAATTAATGGTGAGTGGGATTAGTAGTGTGGGGCAATTCTTGATGATGTTTGTTTTGGCTTATCTAAATTTCCTATGGTTTATTTATCCTTGATTTCTTGTCAAAGGAATGTAATGGTAGATTGACTTCTTAGTCTTGTTGAGAAGAGGATGCACCCAAAAGGGTTGGTTTCAATTCCACCATCCTCTTTGATTGATGTTTTAACTAAGGATATGGATGAAGCCATTGCATGGGGTAGTTTAAGAGTGAGAATTGGTTAATCTCTTGTTGATTGGGCATTCTCTGGTGTTTTTGTGTGTGCCTTTTGTATGGTTTGTTTGTTTAGTGTTTTTTTGTGTGCCTCTCCAAGATACTTCTATAAAAAATGTACAGATAGATTAGCTTGAATTTGAATGGATTTCTATTTCATCATCTCTAGTGATGATCATATCATCCACATAGATTAGGACCATTGTTAATTTTTCCATACCAAGCTCTTGGAGCTTGTTTAAGTCGTACAATGCTTTCTTTAACTTGCTAACATAGGTAGGATGAGCTTTACACTCAAATCGTTTTTGCTAATTCATAAATATCTCTATGTAGTTCTCTATACAGAAATGTATTCTTCATATCTATTTGACATAACCTCTAAGACTTACTTGTAGCGAATGCTAACAATACTCGTACATTAGTAATTTTGACCAATCAAATTAAATGTTTCTTCATAGTCAAATCCATATATTTGGGAAAATCCATGTGCTAATTATTCTATTAGGATGATTCTTTACTTTATACACCCATTTGCATGAAATGGGTTGCATGTCTTTGGGTTTTGGCACTAACTCCCATATTTGGTTCAGTTTCAATAATTCAATCTCATCAGCTATAACTTCCCTCTATTATTTGCTATTGGATGTCCTTTATACTTTATTGGCTCCTTAAGTCTTTCACTTCAATTATAGCTGCATTTGCGTACTTTGAATTTGTTTTCCTTTACCTTTTTTATCTATGTAATTGTTGTGGTTGAGGAATTTCTTCTTCACTTAAATCTTCTTGATTCTTCAATTGACTTGGTCTTTCCTCCTCTAGTGTTGTATTCATTCTTGTCTTTCAAGGGCTATTTTCATTGTGTCTAACACTCGAACCTTCATCTTCAGCACCTGGTTCTATCTTGACTTCAGATGTTGGCTGTACACTGCTATCATATTCTAACTTATTTAATATTTCTTGTCATTTAACCTCAATCTCCTTTGAATTAGGAAGAGTTGTTGCTTGCGGTGACCACCATGATGATGCCTCGTTGAATACTATATTATGAGATGTATAACATCTGCCAATGGTTGGGTTGTATCATTTCTAACCTTTCCATTGATTATCATAACCCACGAATATGCAACAAATTGTCTTCTTGTCAAACTTATTATGCTGATGGTCAAATGTGAAAATAGAACACACATAACCAAACACTCGGAAGTGACTTATCGTGGGTTTGATATTCCAAAGCTTCTCATAAGGTGACACAAAATCAAGTTTCGCTTGTGGCAACCTATTGGTAATATAAACGGTGGTCTTCATGCATTTTATCCAGAATCGTTGTGGTACATTATTGTCATGCAACATACTTCAATAGGTTTCTTTCATGTGTCACTCCTTCCTCTTTACAACCCCATTTTGTTGAGGTATTCCTAGACACATAAGCTGGCCATATTATATTCTTCTACAGGTACTCATTAAATTCCTTATATGTATATTCTCCTCAATTTTTGATACATAGGCACAAAATTTAATGCCTAACTTCCTTTTTATTTTTCTCTTTGAACAACTTGAATCTTAATAATGCTTTTAAACTTTCTTTCATAAAATCTACCCTTACATACCTTGAAAGTCGTCAATATACGTGATTAAGTACTGATATCCACTGAAAGAGGATTGCTTAACTGGTCTAAAAACATCAAAGAGCACATGCTCAAATAGCCTTTTAGCTCTAAAATTGGACTTCTTGTATGGCAGCTAATATGCCTTATCGTATTGGCATCTTGTATAGACTGTATCATCTCGAACTTCTCGTTATAGAAGTCCTCTAAGCATTGCCTTATTGATCATGACCTTTAGCTCATGGTAGCCAACGTGGTTGAGCCTTATATGCTATAAATCCGCTATCACATTCTTCCTTGTCTTCTCTATGTATGCTGTTTGAGCTGATATTATGTGGATAGACTCTACATGCTTGTGCTTTATAATTGGTACATTAGTTGGATCTAGACTTCTATATAGCTTGACATCTTTTAGCCTGAATACCATATAGTTGCCTTTATATGCTAGTTGTGACACTGATAAGACATTTTTCTTCATTCTTGGTACATGGTAAACATTTTGCAGTTGTATTTTCTTTATACTACGTCAGAGGTTAATTATTGTACTGCCAACGTGGGTTATTGATAGTCTTTGGTTGTTTGTGGTTACAACAACTTGACATCCTTTATATTATGAAATTGCTATCAACTTTTCTTTATCTCTAGTCATATGGTTAGAGCATTTGAAATCAACAATTCAATCTTCTTTGTAATTAACAAATTTGTCACTTGTCGTGACTAGCACCATCTCTTCTCTTTGTTCTTCAACATAGGTTAGTGCAATCTTTTTTTATTCTTTAGTGGCTACAAATGATGCTTGAAAATTCTATTATTTTTCATTGTAATGTTCAGTTGTATTATTTCCTTCTTCATGGGGTACTTTGCAATTTTTGACAAAGTGACCCTTGTTGCCACAGTTATAGCATTTATTATCTCATCGTCGTTTTTTTTTTCACTTTTAAGTTTTGAGGATCTAGGTGAGCTCCCTTTTTATACAAGCCTCTCCCACGATGGTTTTTCCACCAACCATCTTGACGCCTTTTATTATCTCTTTTCATTATCCAGTTAGAATCCTCTTGTCAGTATTTCTATTTACTAAAAAGACCTTTTTCTTCTTCTTTTAATGAAACTTTCGACATTTGTGAATCCAGCGTATCTAGGTTAGCTAGTTTACTTTCCAACTCTGCTAGAGTTGGTTCCATGGCCCAACCTTTTGTGGTAGTGACAAGGCTATGATACTCTGGGTTTAATCCCGTGACAATAGTTCTCCGTATTCTTGTATTAGTAATAACATTATGTAAATCTAATTTTGAAATCTTAGTGCACATAGATTTAGTTATTAAAAAATATTCACTTACTGACATATCATTTTGCCAAATTGACACAAGCTTATTTTTTAGCCACTACAACTTTGCTTCTATTAACTTTCCAAAAGAAAGTTAATTAGACCTAGCTTTACAACTAAAAAGCCTAGTCCTTAGAGCAAATTCAATAATTATGAATGCATTTTAGCTAGAAATATGATTATCTCATAGAAATGTTATTGTATCACCTTGTTCTTAACTATTCTAAAAGATTTTTAGTGATAAATTCCAAGGAAGTGAAGCTAGAGTAACTATAGTAGCAGATGGAAAGAAAAGAACATGAGATTTCAAATATGAAAGTCCAGCGCTTGGGCACTAAAACTAGAAAGTTAGTGCCCGGGCACTAGAATTCTAGTGCCTAGGTACTAGAATTCTATTGTTTAGGTACCAAATTCTAGAAACTCAATGCCCAGGCACCAAAAGTCCAATGCCTAGGTGCTAAATTTGCATGATGGAATTTTAGAGTTTAAGGGTCAGCACTTATGTGCCAAAATTTCAGTGCCTAGGCACCAACGCCAGTGCCTTGGCATTAAAATTTCCAAATGGATAGCACCTAAGCACCATCAATTTAGTGCCTAGGCACCAAAAACAAAAAGTTGGGGCCCAGACGTTAGAGAGCTAGCACCTGGGCACATTGTTAGAAGACCTAATTTTGAAATTAGGGTTTTTAAATATAAGATACGTAATCTTATCTTGATTCTGATCCCCAGGGTTCCTAAAGTCTATAAATAAGACCCTAATGGGTGCTGCTAAAGACACACCAAGCTAAAAAGAAATGGAGGTGTGTTTAGGAACATTCTTAAAAGAGGTTTTTAGTAGGGTTAAGAAAGACTTTGTGAAGTGAAAGGTGGCTCAATTTGATAGTGGCCTTCTTTCTGAACTTTCTCTTTTCTTTTATTTGTTTTCCTTTTGATTTCATGTTTTAAACATATACCAATGCTTGGCTAGTAGGTTTAGTCAAGGATTTTGATAGAACCCTTTGTGGGTTATTCTTGTATGATAGAACTTTTAATTGATGTCTTGAATTTAGTTTACTTATTTTCATTCTATGCTTAATGCTTTATAAGCTTAATCACCTTAGAATTGAACTAGGATTTAGGCTAACTTGAAAGAGAAACCCTAAATTAAAAACTGAATGGAAATAACCTTGGTTTGCATGCTTAAAGAGTAGTAAATATAGTAATTCACAATCAAGACAACAATACTTGACTATATTAGATAACCAAGATTAGGGCAATACTTTAATATCATCTGTCATCTCAGCTGGTAACCATAGAAATATAGTGAGTCAGAGGAAGCAGTTAGGTTAACATAGATTTGATAGAATTACATAAGCAATAGAATTCTTATGTTAGTAAACTAGTTCATGACTTAATAAAGAAGTAACTGTCAATACAAAATATCTACACATTGTGGCAAAGTTAGAGTCCTACGCTCATTCATTTGATAATTTACTAATATTTGCATTTATTTTCTAGGTGTTCACTTAATAATTTAATCTATTTGCCTGAATTAAAAAGCTTAATAGTTAGTATCAGTCTAGAATTAAGCTATATCCTTGTCAGAACAATATCATACTCACACTTTATTACTTATTGTGATTACATGCACTTACATGTATAAAATCAAGCAAACAACATCATTTGCCCTTACTTGCATTCTTACGTTAATGTAAGAAGGTTTTCTTATCCTTTTCAAAGTTTGGTTTTAAAAGGATTACAGTATAGTCCTATTGATGGATTAAATTTGTGCAGGAGATTAAATATTTGTGGTTAAGTAAACTGAGTATTGTCTTAAATGAAGTATCAAAACTTGTATAGTAAAAGTAATGATATTGAAAGAACAAAACCTATACACGACAATTTTCCTTAAATTTAGGGAGGACTAGTATAGGATGGATGGTTTAACGTAAGCTTGTGACCAATGTTGTCAAACTTGCAAGTTAACTTGGTAAACTCATTGAGTCAGCGTTTCTACCTACACAAATGTGTTAACTCACCTTTAAACTTGTACACCTAACAAACTTAGTCCAACTCACCCCTAACTTAAGTAAACTTGATGAAATCAATGAGTTACCACTAGTCTGGGGAGTTGAACTAATGCTTTTAAAACTCTTTATTTTCGAAAAAAGATCCAATAGCACAATCTCGAACCGTGTCCATTTGTGCGTGAGCTAGCATCCCTGCCATACATCCACAATAAGCTTATAATACATATGTCCCAATTTTAATATAATTACATTATAATTTTAATTATGGAAAAACTGGATTCTTGAGATTCAAACCTTCAACACATTGCAATGTGAGCAAGTAGCTCCTCCCCTAAACCATTTTGCATAGCATCTTATATAGAATAACTTTATATATAATATTATCTATAATTTATTTTGAAAAATTGACAATATAAAAAATCATATTTGGTACTATTATATAACATTTATTGATGCTTTTTCTTTTTACTAAAGTATTTGAAGGATAACTATAAAAATTTTGTATAATATTATGAATCATATAAATAAAATTTATCTAAATATTTTGCTTAAATTATATTAAATATATTTTTAATAATATTAATAATAAGCATGTAATTCCCCTTTTATTGTTGTTGTTGTTTTTTTTTTTAAAAGAATGACAAATTTACAAGTTAATTTATTTTTTCATTTTTGGTTTATCAAAGATATCCCCCACTCACTTTGTAATTTTAATTATAATTAGCCTTTACTTAATATTATTTGAATACATCTAATGTTGAATATGGTATTATAACTATGTAATTATATGTTTTAATAACTATTTATTAACTGATGTGAACTTTTACAATTCCACATTACGAGTTTATAATTTAAGTCTACACCTCCTCTTACGAGTTTGCCTAAACTCGAGAGTTTGACTACCTTGCTTGTGACTCATGACTGTTTGGTTAATTTATTCTGTGGCTATGTACCCTCAACTGATAAAGAATACCCTAAGGGCTATGTGTTCTTGATTCATAATGATAATCCATAAGCCAAAAGCCCATGATCACTGTTTCATGTCCGTAATAGTCCTCCTGAGCATTTGGTTTCTAAGTCAACTATTTTTTTCATATTAAAAGTAAGTTTTTAAAATGTGTTTTAGCAAAAACTCATGCATATTTAATAGTGTGTAGTATTCCACACTCACACAATACTGTTTTAAAGTCTTGACAGATGGTTATGACTTCATGGGCTGTGTCCCTACGACATACGAGTCTTGTCCCATAAAAGTCCTCTTGTTTTTGCACTTATCATTTAATAAATGGTTTTCTTGTCTTCATGATTAAACTAAAGTTGTAACTACTGGTTTTTCAAAGTTGAAGCATGCTTTGATTGTTTATGAAATTCCTTAGTGTTGAGTACTAGATTGTTTATTAGTTTTCATAGTGTTAAGTACTTACATTTATTGATTTAAGGTGTTACAATAATAAATCTTCCAGCAAGTTCACCACTTAATCATTCCTCGAATTCTTTTCTTTATTGTTTAATTATAGTATTTTGTCATTATGGGATGCTATCTGTTCACGTTACTTATTTTAGATAATCAGATAAAGTAGCCTAGGACTCAACAATAGTACATAGAGACCTATTGAGGAGCTTGACTTGTTCCACAACGGCCAAGACCATTGGCACCTTTTGTATACCTCTTATTAATGAGATCCAATTGTATTTTTTGTATATATGTTTAGATGTATCCTAATGACCACAAATAGGTTTCCCCCACCCGATTGATATATATTGATTGTTTTATTGTAGTTGAGAGTAGAGCTTTCTTAGGATGACTAGTATAGGCTAATAGGAATTCTATAGAAATTTTAGGAGGTCTTAAGGGAGACTTTGTTGAAATTTTTATAGATTTTAGCCTTATGTTTATCATTTAATGGTTAATTTAGAATATGGGAAATTCAATGTGCAATTCTTAAATACCTTTATTTTGATGATAGATGGGGCCAATGTTGTATGTTTTAGGCTTGCAAGAACGAGGTTTGCCTTCGTTATCCACATTGGTCACATTTCAAGTTATTGGGGTGTAACAATAACACTGCCAAATCTCATGCTTTGCCAAGCCTAACCATAAGAGAACACCTTCTTATGGCTAATTAATCATCTAATTTTCTCCATACGTACACTCTTTACCAATGTTTTCATTAAGTATACAATATTGAGCTTATTTAATCTAATAAGCTTCTTGGGAGATCGCACTACTCGAGGTTTGCCCAACCCCAGGAGCTTAGGATGATCATTGGTCTCGGTAGGCCTGCTTAGCAGGACCCGCCGTTAGCTGCAAGATGTTTGTGTTTCTTGAAGGCGACGCTGATTGCATGGGTGGTTCTTCCTCGCGCTCCCTGATGCACGTAGTCCCCTGCTTGGGCCTTTTCTTACACTCTGCAACCTCAATGGGGCTCTCCTCGTGCATGTTCATGCAGACCCCTATAGTTGGCCCATTACGACCCAGACCCACTTCTCCTCTAAACTGTGCTGAGCTGTTAATGTTATTTCGTAATCGTGCCAGTTGACTCCCATGACCTCCGGATATGGTGACTACCCAATTTGAATTCGAATTGACTTCCATATATCGCATAACTCCTGAAGTTTCGCTGTTATGTCCCGCAAATCTCTCCCCCTGATCATCTTGCAACCAACTGCACATCGCCGGTGAGCTCCGACAGTTTGTAGCTGTAAGTGTTAGATCCCACTCCATTATTAGTTTTGATAGGCAGAATCATCGTTCCTCATTATTAGTTTCTTCTTCCTCTTTAGTGGCTTTCGGATATCCAGTTCAACTCTAATTCGCAAATACATATCCCTCCTTTCTGTAACTACCTTCGTATCGTATTTCATATATCGCCCAACGTAATTGTTGAATTGTTCTGTCGTCTTTTCCGACATCAATCCTGTGGGGAGATCATGGATCTGTATCCAAAATTGAGCAAAGGTAAGTGGGACTTTCTATGGATCCTCACCGCTTTTCAATCTATGGATTAACAACAGATGGTTGTTAAAGGTACAAGGGCCTCCGTCAATGACACGATCAATATCCACATCATAAAAGAATTTAAACAAATATCGGTGGTTACCAATGTCCTTTACACATACCCCTCCTTAAGGGTGCCAAATATCGGCGATGTGTTCCTCATTGCCGGAAAATGGATTACGCTCATTGTGAGAAAAGTACCCACTGGCAGATCTCGTAGTTCGTTGAGGATTCGTTTGTATAAAGTACATTCGGTTGAGGAAAGTACCAAGCCTTTTCCTCTTCATCCTGTATCGATAGGTTACCAAGATCAGGCTCCATTCTCAACGAGAGTTGTACGGGTTGATTAGAGATGACTGCGTGCTACAAGAGCAGACCTTCCAAGGTAGAAGACAAAAACTCGTGCCACCAGAGCAGACATAACTGTTTTTTTTTTTTTTTCAAAAGTTAATTGTGTGTACAAATAATTTTGTTGTTTGTAAATATATTAATTTAGTAATACCCTTAAATTTCTTTTATACAAATTAATGAACCCATAAATATACTTATATGCAAATGATTCTCATATTGGAATCATGTACAAGTAACTCTATATGTATATAATTTCAATTGAGTTTAAAGATAAAAAAAATTATCTACATGTGAACTAAAGTTTACTGACATCCTCATATTTGATTTTGACTACAATTATGAAAGAAAAGTTTGAATTCGATTTATCCATACTTATGTTTAATTTCTTTTACTCTAATTCCCTCTGTATCTTGATTATTGAGGAGCGCATACTAAAGATAGCCTACACCTTGATTTTCGTTGCAACTTCATAATTCATAACAAGATTAAAATGAAACATTTGAAGTCTTGCATGGGGATGCAATAGCGGTAAGAGGGAATTTTCTGTGAATGGTCAATCCAGGAGTTTCTGCCATGTCCAAGTCCTCCCCTGCTGCTCCTCCAGGCAATGTCCAATCAAATCGATGCACTATGTTTGCCAGCACAAGCTCATTCACTGCCATTGCAAACGCTGCTCCTGGGCAACCCCTCCGTCCTGCCCCAAATGGGATCAGCTCGAAGTCTTGCCCTTTGAAATCTATTGAACTGTTCATGAACCTCTCTGGTTCAAACTCTTCAGCTCGCTCCCAGATTGATGCATCTCTTCCTATTGCCCACGCGTTGATTATCGCCTGCGTCCCTGCTTTGATGTCAAACCCCATCAGCTTCATGTCTTGCATGGATTCTCGAGGCACTAATAATGGAACTGGGGGATGAATTCTTAGTGCTTCTTTAAGCACAGCCTTCAGATATTGCATTTGCTCCAAATCATCTTCGTTTATGTGAGTTCTAGCACCAGCCACTTTCCTCACCTCGTCTTGCAGCTTCCTCATCACTCTTGGATGTTTGAACAGTTCTGTCATTGCCCACTCTAGTACTGTGTAGGTTGTGTCGGTGCCTGCAGCAAACATATCCTAAAAACAAACACAAATTAATATTTAAGAAGCAGAATCAATGAATCAAGAATTAAATTAAGAATGATTGGTAGATATTGTTACCAGAATTAAAGCCTTTATAATGTTTCTGTCAATGTGGAAGTCTGTGACGTTTGTCTTTTGGATCCATAGCAGAAGATCCACAAAATCCTTGGGCTGGCCTTCACTGTCTTCATCAACAAGCGAATCACTGTCTTGTTTTACAGCACGATTCATATGCTCTTCAACCACTTGATCGAAAAACTGATCCAATTCTTTAGCTATTCTGTTTGCTCTGTTATACAAGCCATTAATCTGGCTCAACCAGTCAAGCCATGGTATATAATCTCCCACAACTAAAGCACCCAAGACCTCCCCAAATTCCAAGAGAAGCTCCTGAAACTTCCTCCCACCTTCTTCCCCACCGTATTTCCTCCCGAAAGCCACCCTGCAAATTATATTATTTGTAATTGTCGAAAATAACTCGCTCAAATTCACGGACGTCTTTAAAGAAGAAGAGTGCTTGATCTTTTCCATGACTATGGCGGTTTCTTCCTCCCTCACACCCCGAAGGGATTGAACCCTCTTGTTGCTCAGAAGATGGAGCACACATATGCTCCTTATCTGTCTCCAGTATTCCCCATATTGAGAAGCTGACACGTCTTTGGAGCCGTATAAGAGTATATCAGACATTTTACGTCGTGGCCTGTTGGAGAATACGAGGTCATGGGTTTTCAGTACTTCGCGAGCAGCATCAGCAGAAGAGACCACAAGAACTGGAACCTTCCCAAAGTGAAGCAGCATCAAGGGGCCATATTTCTGAGCCAAAGATTGGAGAGCTCGGTGAGGGCATGAGCCAAGTTGATGGAGATTTCCAATCACTGGGAATTTCGGAGGAGAAGGAGGTGAAGTTTTGGTGGTTGTAGAGTTGGAATACCAATTGAAAAGCACATTAAGGAGGAAGATGGGTATGATAAGAGGCAAAACTATGCGTAACAACCAGGAAAAGCTTTCCTGCTGCAGCGTTAAATTTTGCAGAAGAGATGCCATTTCTGTGGCCTCTGAAGGCAAGTCTAAGCCTTTTGCGGGATTCTTCTTCCTCCTCTGCTTTTCCCTGAGAGTTGAAAATTCAGTGGCCACTATCCTCGGATCATGTCTAGATATATATATAAATTATTTCTGCATTCCAATGACCACTGAACTAATTAAAAAAAAAAAAAAATGCTCCATGTTTACTCTTTCTAGATGTAAAAAAAAAAAAAAAGAAAAAAGAAATTCTAATCTGATGTAGTAGTATCAGGGAATCACATGAGTTCGCTCCGGCGAAAATAGAAGATGAGCTATGGTTAGTTATGTGGGATTAGTTAGGCGTGACACAGCAATTTGAAAATATGTGAGATATGAAGTATGCGTCTGGGTTCAAATATTTAAAATTGGAACTCCGTTTTTAATTAGTGTAGTTGGCCTCTGATTTTTTTTCTTTTTTCTTTTTAATATGATATTATTATATATTATTTTTTTAAAAAAAATTATCATAGCATATAAGAATAATACTAACATTTTATATACTTTTTTTTTATATAAAACATCATTCTTTAAAAAAATAAATAATTCTATAATATGAAAATTAGATTTTTGGTCTTTCAGTTTTAATTAAATTTAAAATTAATAAGAGATTAAATCAACCATAAAATTTATACAAAAATAAACTAGAAATTACTTCACAAGTAAAAATTAAAATATAATTTACTTTAAATTTAATATTGGACACGACTACACAGTCAAAAAAATAACTGCAGTCTGTATTAATACCGCCATCCACGGAGAGAAGTGGAAAAAAATTTGATTTTATGGTGAAACAAATTGTCTTTCCTATATTTCATCATAAAGTTACACGTGTACCAATTATGAGATTTTGACGTCATAATTATGAAAAAATATTAATTAAAATATTAACTCATACTAATACATAACTAATTTAATATATTATTTCACTCTTTCTTTTGTATAATATGATTATAATTAGATAAAAATTTTTACATACTTACAATTATAAATATACCGATATGAATACATTTAAAATTGTAATCATGCACCTTAAAGTTAACACATTAAATTAATTATAACATAACGACTAGAAAAGTTATTAGGTATTCCAGCTAGGCAACTACCCTGCGTGATTGGGGGAGCACACGTTCACATTTAATTAGTCGGCCTAAAAATTTATTTTCATATTAATTTGCGTGGTACAAAATAAGGCTCTGGCTCTTATTGGATCTTCCAATATTACACACACCACATTATTCCTATTTTAAAGTAATACCTGTTTTTGTCAAAATAGGTTCGGATTATTGCGTTTAATTGTTTAACTCATTATTAGTAGATTGGGTTGAAATGTTTAGCTTATTTAATATAAGAAGGTTAAATTAATTTAATCCATTTAATCATACAGGTTAAACGACTTAATTTAATGGGTGATTTAATGGGTTGATGGGTTGACTAGCTTTAGATTATGTTTAGAAGGAGGGATCACGATCGAGTGATAAAAAATAAATTAATCAAAATGGATTGAACTTATATTTAGATGTTTTTTTTAAAGATGAAATAAGATGACAAAGAAGGGATACTAAGATTTTTCTTTGTCATCCAAAATCCTAATTTTGCTATTCTTTCAAATTGGAGAATCAATAATGAAATCGACTAGTTTAATAAATTAAATTATTAATATATCATTATCTTATTAATTATAATTATAATTATAACCAAATGAGAAAGTCTATTGCATTCATCATCATCATTATCATGCTTATTCCATAATTGAACAGTAATAATGTCGAAGTCTTTCCTCATAGTACATATATAATGGATATTTTTACTGCATGTATTGTGAAATTGTTTTTACAATTAGGAGGTAATATTAGTCATTTCGTAGGCTACTCACTTTCATAGCTTTTATCCTTTTTTTTTTGCATGATTTTTAATATCAAAAGTCAATATTCTTACTATGTTTTGTTTCATTCAATGGCTAACCTAGTTAAAAATAAAGTAAATATATAATTTTTAATGAAAATTTTAATAATGAAATTCTACAAAATTCTTTCAAATTCCATTGAATTTATTTTCATGGATTCATTACCAAGTTCCAATAATGGCAAAGTTAACCAAGTTAATCCTTTTATTAAGTGGCCATACCCAAAAAGCTAACATAGAGGGTTAAGTGTTGAGGTGCCTGAGATAGACAAAATTTAGCCCAATAGACACTACATCAACAGTTTTGTCAGCTTTTAGTTTTTTAGGTTTTTGCCCTTAAGAAACAAAAATGTTATTTCATTGTTTGACATCTCTTCCTTGAAGCCATTGTCTGTTGTCTGTTCGGCGAGATTGCCATCCGTCAGAGGAAGACCTAAGGTTGTTGTCTCTCTTCACCCAAACTTTACTGCAGCAACACTCGAAGAAAGACAACAATATCAACGAATGATGTATTTTAATTTGCTCTCATGTAATTTCCAGTTCTATGTTGTTGTGTTTCAGAACAAAAATCTTCCCCTTCCTGAAAACCCTGCAGAACTATATGAGCTTGAGCAGGACAAAGAAGCTGCAATGGAAACAAAATTTTTACCTAACAGACACATTTATAGGTTTAAAGTATCTCAAAGAAAATCTATCACGTGGATTTGAGAGAGGAATGAGATAATTGATTTGGGACCTATATGTTAAAAATAAGTGTAGTTCATAGACTCTGACTCCTTGTCTCCCAAAAATAACAAATTAAAACATATTTGCTTTTGCCTACCTAGTTTCTACTATGTATATGAATTGAAGGTGCAAATGTTGAAATCATGTGTGGGTGACTTGACCAATCTTTTGACGTAGTGAAGAGGGCATAAAGAAGGAGAAATGCCATGGTGGGAGTGTACGAAGATGAAGAGGAGATTTTGTTGATGTTTGGGATGTGTGAAAATGCATCAGCCACTTACTGATATTGATGGTTTGGGATGTCTAGATGAATAACAACATTTAGTTTTAAAATCACGTGGAATGATAGGTTAATGAGGCACGTATGTGCTAACGAAGGAAATTTTTTTCTTTTTTTGGTCGAAAGTGTTAGTGAAGGGAATCAATTGTTTAATTATAGGTTCAAGAGGTTTCCCCTAAAACTTTTTGTTGTAATATATGTAAGAAATGACATGTATGTACCGATATGCAATATATATATATTCATTATTTTTTTTTTGAAATTCTTCTCTGCTTGGATGGTTTATTAATGTTTTCATTGCGACATAGAAGTTATCTTTTGATCTACTATTTTTTTTTAACTAAAATTCTTTTCTGCAATATATGTACTCATTTATTATTATATGTCGTGGCAACATATTTGGACAGGGGATTTTTTATTATGGAAAAAAAAAAAAGTGATTAGAGTAGAGCCTATGAATACTGTTGTAAAATTAAGATGAGCTTAGTCCCACATTAGCCACAATCATTCAACTGTCTTTAAATGTTAGAGTAAAATAGTCAAAATCATTCAACAACCTTGATCAGATAGAAACATTGGTATTTTAGTATAATTCAACCCCATATCATCAAGGATTGCCAAATTCCTCCAACAAGGAAAATTAATGTCATATTCATCACCCAATGCCTTGGCCTTGTAATATTTTGTTAACGTAACAAGAAGCATGCTGCTCGATGTTCCTAATCCAGTTCTTGTTGTGTGCAGTAATAATAAAATATGCACCATAATTATGTAATCTTTTTTACTAATTCTATTCAGTTGAACTTAGAGAAAAGTGAATGACAAGTAGAATGAGGTAGGGTAATACAGTTAAAGAATGATTCATCTATTACATTGTAGATCAGCAATGTATCAACAATTTACCCATGGCTTCCCCGTAATAAGCTATAGAACCAATGAAGGCCTGCGAATGTTAAACTCAAATGCGATTGTAGTGAATGCCTCTGCGATTGTGTTGAATGCCTCTGTAAGCCATTTCTCCTCCCTCTAATCATCGCCTGCGATATACTTCGAAGGCTTGCGATTGTTCTTTAAGATACTTTGAACCTGTAAATGTCTCTGTGAGGTAAAATTCTATTTCCATGATAGCTTCTTTGTCCTCCTCAAGCTCATATAGTTCTGTAGGGTCTTCAAGAAAGGGAAGATTTTTGTTCCGAAATACAGCAACGTAGACCTGGAAATTAGATGAGCAGAAATTAAAATACACCACTTATTGAGATTGACGAATCTCTTCCAGTGTTGCTGTAGTGAAGTTTGGGTTCTCCTTTGACGGACAGTAATCTCAGTGAATGGACGACAAACACTGGTTGTAGGGAAGAGACGTTAGACAATGAAATAACCCTCCTGGTTTCCTAATGTACTTCTTATAGGGCAAAAAAAAGAAAAAAACCAAGTTGAAATGCTGACTAAGCTGCTGATGTAGTGTTTATTAGGCTAAATTTTTTTCATCTCAGATGATAACGATTTACATTAGCATTTAACCCACAATGTTAGTTTTTTGGGATGGCTACTTAGATTGATCAGTTTGGATTTTTAATTGAACGAGAGAATAAAGAATAAGTTATGAATGAGAAACTAAAATGAAATTTTTGTTCTTTTTTGAAAAATAAATTTACTCGTTTAATTCATAAATTCAACAAGTCAACCTAATTAATTTGTCTGATTCATTTTAATAATTTTATTAAAAACTCTAATATTATGACGTTAGTTATCAACAAAACAGAAAAAATTATAGTTTGAAATAATTGATTAAAAGTAATTTTAATCATGTTCAATGTTTTAATTATGTATTGAATTTAAATTAGCCACTTATTTCATTGATTAATTTTAGATAAAAATATCTTTGTTGACTAAACTTCATTACAATTTTTTAAAGAAAATTTCATTTATGTATCACAAACATTTCCCTTTCAACTTTAGCATCTCCTGAATCTAAAAAAATCGTAATCAACTCCCCAATATATTATTACTCATTGTAATAAACCTCTATAATTCAAATTCATATATAAATTTCAACCATTATTAAAACAACCTATATATAATTTAGTACTTTCTGTCCCCTTTATCTTCCCAATTAATATATCCTTTACATTGATTTATAGCTTTCCCGACTTCCCATGACTAGGCTTCTTTTATCCATACATTTATTTTAGGCCAAACCTATCCATATTATTAAATTTTATGTTTGATGGATAGTATTATAAGGTCGTGATTTTAAATGGTAATTTATAAAACGAGAAGATAATATAACCGAGGACAGTCACATGTATAACATCTTCAGTTATAATCTTGAGTTTATTTTTATGGCTAGTTTATACATGGAAGACAGGGAAGCCATGAATGTTTATTGATTATCAGTTGAAACATATATATCATAAAGAAGGCAACACGTATTAAAATGAAGAAAGGATATCTTTTTTTTTTAGTAATTTTACACTTTTAATTTTAAATTAATATTATAAATAAGTTTAAAAGATGAGAGGCTAATTACAAATTTTTTTATTAAAGAGACATTGTAATTGAAAATAAAGATTGAAATGAAATAATAAAAGGAAAAAGGAAATTATATGCACGGCATCGCTAATATCCATTCATATGCTAAGAAAAGCGAGAGATTCACGAAGACAACAGGTTTAAACTTCATCTTCTCATTTTCATTTGAAGGGTTGTGGTTAATTAAGAAATCTTTGTCAGCTTTGAGAGTGAAAAAAAATGTTCTTTGTGGAAAATATGGGAGCTGACAAATTCATGTATAGGACATTGACCCATGAGTCTCTTGTTAATATGCAGAAACAGGAATGAATTCTATCATGTTTCCATAAGAACTTCTGTCATGCACAAGAACATGAAAGTTATGTTTAAATATTGTAAATTATTAAATCAAATTCAATGGCTTATATTTTATGTTAATTAAATTTTTATTTAATAACTATTAATAGAAATATGAAGTTCATGCTTTGATGGAAACATGAAAAAATCCAAACTTTCGTGGGTCAAAATTTATTTTCTTCCAAATCCTAAAGTACTATGGATCTCGTGGAGAAGATCCAAAGTCATGTGATGAGGGTAATTAGGAGCATGTGGTTAAGCAATTAAATAACAGTTTAAGCAATTTCAATACCTGCTTCGTATAATACCATACCCCATGCCGACCCACGAGATAATCCAAATTCCTATGCTAATAGCCACTGAGGAAGGACACAAATGGTTTGTCTCTAATCTCAGTGCCATTTGATTTTATTTCTTTTTATATTTTGGGTGATCTGCGTGATACTACACTTGAAAATTTCCATTTAGTCGGTGCTTTTTCCTTGCTGATTTAACGGTCCAATGACTGAGTCAGTTATGATTTGAGTATTATAATAATGAAAGAATCAGGGTATCTTAATAATATTAAGCAAACATGCGATGTCCCGCGTGTCACACGCATGATAGATCCGAATCTGAATTCTTGGGAGGAGTCAATTATAGATGCAGTCAATAATTAGATAGTTAAGATTTTCTTTTAATGATCATATTATGATGTCATAATTTGTTGTACAACTATTGGTGTAGTAATTGTTGAGAATTCAACTTATGTTATTCTAAAATTATCTAATTTTCAAAAAATATATTTAAAAACTATAATATTTAACATATTTATCACCAAAAGACTTTAAAATTTTTAAATTGTTCTACAAAATTTACGTATCAATATTTTTATTTCGAAGATACTGACATGAAATCTTAAAACTCTCTTTCCATGAATATTTTAAAATAAAAAATATTTATAAGAAATAGCCCTCATTTTTTATGCCTAAGTAAGAATTGGAGTGATGGATAAAATTAGACGAAGAAATGGAAGAGTATGAGAGGGTTGAGAAAATGCTTATAGTTTTACTTCATTCCTACTATTAGTCCTTATACTTTTAAAGTTTTTAATTAAGTTTTTAGAATTTAAATAATTTTAAATTTAATTTCTATAAATTATATTTTTAATAATATTTTGTTATATATATGAATTAATTTCACATCCTTTTTTTCTTTTATTAACATAAATTATATACATACAAAGTATTAAGATAATATACAATTAATTGTATTGGCAAAATTTAACAAAATATTATCATATTTTTGGCCATAAAGGCTAAATTAAAATATTTGTAAATTTTAGGAACCTAATTACAAATTTTTATAGGAACCAAATTTAAAAAAAGTAAATGAAACTATAAGGATTGAAGAATATTTTTCCATCTAAAATTTAACTTTTTTTTAAGTAAATTCTTTGATATAACTATAAAAATGGTTACACCGATGCCATCATTACATTGTATACTTAAAGTAAGAAAAATGACAATAGTGTATCAAAATATATTAATTGTATGACAACTTAAAATAACTTTTTATATTTATATTTTGATTCCATTATATTTATATTTTATCTATGAATCTATTTTTTTTAATTTTTCAATTACTATTATCTACTTTTTATTTTCCAATAATTCAGACGAAAATATTACTTTATAAATTTGTTGACTCAGCTTTTACTTTCTTTACTATTCTAATAACTCTTCAACTCTTTAATTTTATTTTTATTTTTAATTTATAAATTATTGTTTTGTGAGGATATTAAAAGTTAAAAAGTAGAAGGGTAAATTGATTTTTTTTATTATTTTGCATTCATAAATAAAATAAAAAATATTGGGTTCAAAATGTAAATACAACAAAAAATTTTAAGTTAGCATACAATTAATATAATTTGACATATTATTATTACGTATTTTATTCTTAATATGTCACATAATGATTGCATCTATACAACTAATTTTAAAATTATACTAAAAATGTCACTTTTATTCTATAATATATATATATATATATATATATTAAATTTACTACATATAGGTTAGAAAAATCCGTTACCATTCATTCAAGATTGAGATTAAATAATCATACAATTATAAGACTGAAGAATGAATAAAATATTTAAATTATTATGTTTTGGGACCCAAAAACGAGAGAAACTTTAAGGTGGTTTTTCTATTGACATCCTTCAATATAATTATTAAATAATTGATATTGTACGCCATTTTTTTTATTTATCTAAATACTTAAAGTATTTTTTGTTTTCAAAAAATAATGTATCATATGTGTTAGAATTGCATAATAAATTTTGTCTTATTGAATCGCAGGAACAAGCGTTCCGCAACCCATTGAAACTTTTTTTTTTTTTTTAAATAATCTATGCAGATTGGGATTTGCACACCTGCAATTTGAAGTACCGGCCGGGGGGCGGGCGTGTAGCCCCATGAATTAACACGGAACCCCATCCCTCTCCCACTTTTTATTTTCAATAATAGTTTTAAAATTTATATTAAAATAATTTTTATAAAATAAAAAATTTAAAATATATTAATAAATTTTAAATTATATCAAATTTTTTAAAAATATTTAATGCATTATTACTAAAATAAAATATGAATCAATACGTGTATCAATTGATTTGAAAAAATATATAAATGCTACTACAAGATATTCTTCTATACCCTAATTTATGTTCAATGAATTATTTATGTTAGATGTGCAAAGTACATATATGAGCAACAAACTTTTCATTTGCATAAGTGTGGCACTAAATTCTTTTTTCTTTCTTTTTGTCTTCTTTTTCTTATATATTATTTCTTATATTTTTGCCATATTTTTCCCTAATTACCAAATTACATGTGGTATGCAGAGGCGTTCAGCATGTTGACAGTATATAACTGGATTGATTACCTGCAGAAGCATTATGCTTCCCCTTTCACTATATCAAGCTCTGAGATGCTTTAAAGGCGAGGCATTGATGAGGGATTTCTGGTTAGAGGCATTGACAAGAGATGCAGATGGGCCTTGTTTGTAATATTTTGTAGACGTCTCTTTATATTATACATTTCATAAGAGAATTCTTTTAGGATCATCAACTGCAAAGTACTATTTTAGTCCTCTAGTCATCACCTAAGTTTTAATTTAATCCCCCACTAAACATCAGTCACAAAATGATCCCTTATACATGGAAAATATATTAAATTTGGTCCCCTCGTTGTTTTGCCGTTAAAAACTTGCTGACCTTCCACTTCACTGAACATCTGCCATCTGCATTACCATTTGAAGAGTAGCTCATAGGACTAGAAGAGTAGGGAAAGAAGAGTGATTTGAAAAAGGGAGAAGGAAGGAGATTCGAAGATGGTAGGAGAAGGACGACTCGAAGAGGTTATCAACCGAGAAAATCGCAATTTCAAAGGTACGTCTCATGATTTCAAGATCTTTTTTCTTTCAATTGAAGATCTCGTTGGACGAGTATCCCTATAAGCTGGAGAAAGTAAGCAACGGTCTCTGGTTTTAGTGAAAATCTTGCACCATTATTTTATTGATCCGAATGCTTAAAGTGTTATTATTATTATTTTTTTTTTTGTAAAATTAAGGCATCGCATGTATCAAAATTATGTAAATGGATTTTGTCTTACTGGGTTGCAAGTCCAAAGACCTAATGAAGCCTGCAAATTTAAGCTAAATATGTAAAAAAAAAATTCGTTTCTTGCTAAATCCTTATCTAACAAAAGATAATATTCAAACACTTAATTTAATTATTTTATTTATTATTTTTAAATATAATCCCTAATAGATATTGCGGACAGATTACCCTCCCGAACATGCCACGCAAGGGGGTAATCCCTCCCTGTGTCTAGGTTACATATATATATATATATATATATATATATATATGTCAAAATAATAAAAATATAAAAATTAATAATACATGTATGTAGAAATTGTATAAGTAATTATGTGAAATTAATTAAGATACAAGTTTATAAAGCATAGAACATGATTTTTATACCTATTCCTAAACTGTGTAGAAACTATTTATGTAACAAGTCCTATTTTATATTTATAATAATCTAAAATAAAAAATAAATTTAACCTAAATATCAATTTCACATATTATACTTTAGTTTTCTTCTTTGATATGCATAAATCTCATTTCAATGGTTTCCTTTAATCACTCGACATTTTGTATTTATTGTTTACTTTCTTTTTACATAATATAAGAGGAGATAAAAAAGAGAGACATTGTGCTTATACAATAATAATTAGTCTTACTACATCATTAATTCGTCTACATTCTTAGTTAATATTTTGTATATAAATACCCATGTAGACAAAGTATTGAGTAAGTGGAAGAAATAACTTTTTCCCTTCACTTCATGGTAAAAGAGTCTTCTCGATTCCCTTTTCTCGGTTCTCTCCATTATTTTAGATTATGTGTTGCCTTGATCACCACCCTAAATGAGTAGTTTTGTCTCACTGTCGGCACATAAAGGACTAATGTGTCAAGGTCAATCGGGCCTCTGAGTCTAGTGGTCTAAATCCTAGTGCGTAGGTCTCATGCACCACTAACGGATTTGTGTTCATGTGCCAACGCATGGAGGTGTGATGCTACTCCGTTTCCTTTCATTCTTTGTTTCAGGTGATCGACTGCTCCTTTCTGGCATAGCCCAGGTGTGCCACAGGTGATTGGCGGGGTGCAAATGATTATTTATGAGCCTCTTTTCACTTTTGTTTGGTGCATTTTTTGTTTTGACTGTGGTGCAGCAACCAAGCTCTCTATTTGTCCTCCTTCACTATTTTTTTTTTAAAATAATTCAAATCTTAGTTTTGTTACTTTGTTTTATAATCTTAGCTATTGTGTTCCTGCATTTGGGATTCATTATTCTATAGAAATTTTGCTGCCTCCACTGTTCGTCTTGAATCAGTTTGAAGGGATTTGGTTAAAGGTTGATCAATCATTACATTAGAAGTATCGTCAACTATGATTGATATGATGGTGAATCATACCCAACAGGCTTAAAATACAAATGTGGCTATTTTGATTGGGGAATTTGATTTTGCAAAGTTCAAGAATCATTAAAGAGCCTAACTCTTGTTAACACTATTGCAAAGTCAGGTAAATTAACTACGTGTCTAATTTCCTCATCATCCAAATGGGTCAATGATTTTCGTGCTACATATTGTATGACAGGTTATCCTAATCTCTTTTCTATCTTTCATTCACATAAATTGCCCTCTCTTGTGACAATAGTTGATGGTCCCACCTATAACATTACTGGCTCTGGGATCAATAATCTCACCTCTACCATTACCTTATCATTTATCTTATACCTTTTAAAGATTGCCTTTAACTTGATTTTTGTGAGTAAGCTAACGCATGATCTAAATTGTTATATCTCATTTTTTCCTAAGCATTGTCTTTTTTAGGATCTTATAATGAAGCATATTCTTGGCAAAGGTCATGTATCTAATGGTCTCTATACTCTGGATAATTGGATACCTTAGTCCCTGACTTGTGTCAATATCGATTCTCCATTTGAAGTTCATCATCAATTAGGCCATCCTTCTTTGCCTCTTTTGAAGAAATTATGCCTACAATTTCATAATGTGTCCTCTTTATATTGTGAGTTATGTCATTTTGATAAGCATCATCGTAGTACGTGTAGTCCTCGAGTTAATAAACAAGCAAAATTTTCTTTTAAATTAGTACATTTTGATGTTTAGGGGCTATATCTAGTTGTATTTAAATTTGGGTTTAAGTACTATCTTACTTTTGTGGATGATTATTCATGTATGTCCTAGATATATTTTATGAAGACCTGCTCTGAGGTGTTCTCCCATTTTCATGCATTCTATGCTGATATTAAAACTCAGTTCCATACATCTATCAAGATATTAAGAAGTGATAATGCAAATGAATATGTCTCAGACCCCTTCCAAGCCTATGTGACCCAACAAAGGATACTCCATCAAACTTCCTATGTAGATACACCCTATCAGAATGGAATGGTTGAACAAAAGAACAGACATCTACTTGAGATAGCACGAGCCTTCTTATTGCAAATAAAGGTTCCTAAAGAATTTTAGGCTGATGCTGTAGCCACTGCATGTTTCCCAATTAACTGCATGCCCTCGTCTGTGCTCCATGGTGTAGCCCTCATAGTATCATATTTCCAAATAAACCACTGTTTCCCATAGAACCTAAGATATTTGGGAGTACCTGTTTCATTCAAGATGTTCGACCTTATCTTCCCAAATTAGATCCCAAGTCCTTAAAATGCATTTTTTTGGGCTACTTTCGTGTTCAAAAAAGCTTTCGATGCTTCTTTCCTATTCTCAGTTGATACTTAGTATCTACTGATGTTACCTTTGTTGAAACCATACCATTCTTTTGCAATTTTTCTATTTTTACCAACCAAGAGGAAGAAGATGGTAAGTTGATTTAGAGTGTCCTAAGGTTTGGTGCTTCTTTTACTAAGTAATCAAGTACTACAATTTGTTTGCTACCTTTTTATGCCCTTCAACCGATAACACTTTCGATAATTCAAGTCAATTTCAGGAGAAATGAGACTCAAGATACATATCCTGAATCACCTTCTTCATCATTAAATCTACCTGTAAGTGACCTTGATCATCCTATTGCTCTTTGTAGAGGAAAACGTTCTTGTACTTAGCCTATTGCCAATTTTATTTCTTATGACCATTTATCTCCTCCATCTTGTTCTTTTATGGCCTCTTTAGACTTTATCTCTATCCCTAAAACTCTTCAGAAGACCTTAAGCCATCATGGTTGGCATAATGCCATGATAGAAGAGATGGATGTCATATATGAGAATGGAACTTGGGACTTAGTGGCTTTACCCACTGGAAAGAAGACAGTTGGATGTAAATGAGTGTTTATTGTAAAAGTTAATCCTGATGGCTCAGTGACCCTGTCTTAAAGCACGCCTTGTTGCTAAAGGCTATGCTCAGACTTATGGCATAGGTTATTCAAACACTTTTTCCCTTGTTGCCAAGATGGCCTTAGTTTGATTATTCATCTCTCAAGCCGTTGTTTATACTTGGCCCTTATATTAGTTGGACATCAAGAATACATTCCTCCATAGTAATCTTTAGGATAAGATTTATATGAAGCAACCATCTGGGTTTATTGTTTAGGTGAGTTTGGGAAATTCTGTCATTTGAAGAAGTCCTTGTATGGTTTAAAACAAAGTCTTCTTGCTTGGTTTGGAAAGTTTAATGAGGTAGTTCAACAATTCAATTAAAAAAAGAGTAGGATTGATCACTTAGTGTTCCATAGACAATTGGAAGAAGGTTTTATCCTTCTTATGGTTTATGTTGATGACATTATTATCACAGGAGACAATGATAAAGGGATCTCAACCCTTAAATCATTATTACATGCTAAGTTTCACATTAAAGATTTAGGGTAGCTAAAATATTTTTTAGGAGTGGAGGTGACAAGGAGCAAGAAAAGAATCTTCTTATCACAAAGAAAGTATGTGCTTGATTTATTAACAAAAACTAGTAAAATAGGAGCAAAACCATGTAGCACACTTATGACTCCTGATTTGGGTCTCACAAAAGAAAATAGTGAAGTATTTAAAGATCATAGAAAAGTACAGAAGGTTGGTTATAAGGCTAAATTGTCTCACAATGACGAGATCAAATATTACGTATGTTGTAAGTATTATTAGCCAATTTATGTCTTCACCTATAGTAAATCACTTGGTAGCTCTAAAACAAATTTTATGCTACTTGAAAGGAGCCCCTGAATGAGGTTTACTATGCAAGAAGCATAGCCATACTAAGATTGAGTTCTTTACTAATGTTGATTAGGCAAGATCCAAGATAGATAAAAGATCTATTACTGGCTATTGTGTATTTATTGAATGAAATTTGGTGCCTTGGAAGAGCAAAAAACATAATATAGTATCTAGATTTAGTGCTAAATCATAATATAGAGCTACAACAAAATCTACATGCAAAATTATATGGATATAACATCGTATGGAGGAATTATCACAACCAGCAACACTTTGGTGCAATAATCAAGCTACTCTTCATATTGCATCAAATCTAGTCTTCCATGAACGAACTAAACAATAAAGGTTGATTGTCATGTTGTTTGTGAAAAAAATACAAGAAAATTTAGTCTCTATGGGATATGTTAAAATAGAAGATCAGTTGAGTGATATTTTCACAAAAGCTCTTAATGGGAATTAGGTTAAATATCTTTGTAATAAGCTGGACATGACTACTATCTATGCACCAACTTGAAGGGGAGTATTGGAATAAGTCACAATTTTAACACTAACATTAATTCGTCTCACTCACCCACACTCACCTATAATAATAATTAATCTCATTACATCATTAATTAGAGCCCATATTTTTAGATAATATTATGTATATAAATACCCATGTAGACAAAGTATTGAGTAAGTGAAAAAAATAACTTTTTCCCTTCACTTCATACTTTTTTTTTTTCAAACCACTCCCTATATTTTTCAAAGTTTTCAAGAATGGTCCCTATCGTTTAGATATGTTATAACACTATTAAAAGCTGCTAAAGTGGCTAAGAAAGGTGATATGTCATGCATGCATAGAAGCTGATGTGGCAACAACTGCCCCTTAAACCACTTAAGCTCATTTATGCATCTGTAAGAAGAAAATGATGATAAGGTCCCCATTTTTGGTTAAACAAAATGTAGTTGAAAGTGCATAGGAGATTGGAAATTCCAGTAAAAAGATTTGTAAATAACATGATTAGCATGCATGTATTCACTTTGCCTTTAACTGGAGACAACTTCCTTTATTGTACTAAGCTTTATTTTAAATCTCTTGGACCTTCGCTACTTTACCTACAAAACCTAGCCAATATTTCCATACCCAATTGTAATCTATGCATGCACCAACATGATTTGATGCTCTTTCATTCCATTCAGGATTCTATTTTCTATGTTGCTGGAACTATAGAAGAAAAGATAGGATAGTGGTACTATTCTAAAAGCCAGTCGTGGAAAGTCTCCTTATGAAGTTTTGGGTGTATCTTCATAAGCAACTGTGGATGAAATCAAGAAGGCATATGGAAAGCTTTCTCTCAAGTATCATCTCAATGTCAATAAATAGGTAATCATATGTTTAGTGCTCTAACAAACATATGAAGATCAAATTTTTTTTTTCTATTTTATGTCAGGTAAGAATACATCAAGATGTAGTGATTGTAGGTGGAATGTATCCTATTATTGTTTGGTTATTAGTAATAATGTACAGAAGCAAATCATTTTTCCCTTTTCTATAAAAGAAAAACCAGTGGGATTTTATTCATTACACACTGTAGGGATTAGAGATAACATACTGGAGAATCAAATCGAATGTAGAATAAAAGAACACACACACAGGAGAAATTGAATTTGATTTAGAATTAATTCTAGACAAATAAGGATTTTTTTCGAAACCACCAAATATGCTTATAAGCATTCCATTTGTCAGCTCAAAACCACTGCTATTCATCTTTAAGATTAAAAATGAGTTGAAACTAAGAATCATTGTTATATAAAAAAATCATTTACTAGTGATCATTTCTAAATTCTCTACTTTTTTTATAAGAAAAAATTAATGCTAATAGCAGTTATTTGAAAGATTTCGATAATATTAATCTAATATTGAGTAATCTAACATGAACCCTGTTGTATTGGTTGATTATTGCCAACTCTTTGCTATAATCGTAAAAGTCTATATATATATATATATATATATATATATATATATATAGACACACATATCATCACCTTCTTGCTTCTTATTTCTTAATCAAACATGCATGCACAATGAACATAGTAATTGGATTTCAATTTTCAACAACTGTTACTTTGCTTCATTAATCCTATCTAATTTTATTTATTTCTCTATCCCCTCCCCCTCCCCCTCCCCCCCCCCCAAACAAAACAGAGTAGAGCCTAAAAATTATTAGGAACCATTCTATAACCTTAAACCAAATAAAATTATAGAGATGAGGGTAATGACAAGTTATAAGGGGGTTAACTTATTTTTTAATGTCTCCATAAGGATCAAGTTACAACTAAGTTGTGCCAGAGTTTGTATGGCAGCCTTCTTTGTTGTTGTGTTTAGATCCTTTTGCTTTATATGTGAGGTGCCACATTAGCTTCTGTGCAGGCATGACACGTCATCTTCACTTGCCACTTCAGTAGAATCTTAGTAGTGTTATAACTTATCTTAACAATAGGGATTATTCTTGAAAACTTAGGAAAATATAGGGAGTGATTTGAAAAAAAATAAAGTACAAGGACCAAATTAAAAATTAGTGCAAAGTATAGGGATCATATGATTAATTTTTCTTTTTGAAAACAATGCTATTATGCCATCTTATCAAATTTTAAAAGAAGAAGAAGAATTTTGAGAGAATTGTCTACCTTTTCGCATTAAGTTGCTTAAATATATATACAAAAATATCATCTAAGAAAAAGGTAACCCTAGTCTTCCTAAAATCATGGGATACCTATTTAATATTTACTTCCTAAAATCATGGGATATCATTGACCTATGTAATATTTATTTTTTAAAAGAATATAATATTACAAAATATCTACATATATCTGCAATACCTCCTCAAGTTTGTGCATCAAGATCTTCAATGCCTAACTTGCAAAGGAGAAATTCGTATTGTCACTTGCTTAACACCTTCATGAACGTGAAGATGTTAGCAAGCTGACCTTGTGTAGGAACAAATGTGGGAGCAATGTTTTTGGAACTGATCTCATCATGAACAAAAATGAATAAATTATAATTAGTACTCGTATTCACGTTAATAACTTCAAATTGTCAACAATAAGGCAGTAGAATAGTGGGAAAGTCGGCAATGGCCAGTGGAAAAGTGGGGCATTAGAGCACAAATTGCTCATTTCGTGTCATAATTAAATCGTACTAATATAAATTATGAATGTATAAATAAGGAAAAGTGGGTAATGGCCAGCGTGCCACTTCTTTTATCTTCCAGTGCCCACCTTTTTTTATTTTAAAAAATTTTTTTGGCATTAGAGGACAAATTTCTCATTTCGTTTCAAAATTAAATCGTACTAATATGAATTATGATTGTATAAATAAATGAATAAACAAAAATAGTAGTATAATTTCGCAGGAAATCCAGAAGCACAGAAACTCTTGGCATCTCTAGCTGCTGTCAAGCTGTGGGTCCATAATAGTGCCCACGAAAACTGAGTTTGTGTTTGTTTTGACCACTAAGGCTGCGTCTGGTAGAGTTGCCAGTAATGGAAAGGGAGAGGTGGATAAAGTTTAGGTAAAACATGTTTGGTTGGCTAGAATTATATTCCATCGGTGTTTCTGGTTCTACTCGTGGAGTTCACATCTTTTCTTCGAAAAATTGATGGAATTGGTGCTCAGAAAGTTAAGTATATTTGTAGTGTCACCCTCCATTTACATCACACACCATCACATAAAAATAAATATGTACTTAAAATAATATAAATATTTTAATATTTTAAAAACATTTATTACCTAATAAAAAATAAAAAATTATTTATTAATATTTATTATAAATAATTTAATAATTTTATTAAAACTGTCATAAAAATAATTTTAAAAATATTAATTTAATATTTTTGGCAAATGAACATTTTACCCTTTTTAACTATTATTATTTCTATTCTATCATTGTCTTCATTACACTAAGTAAATTTTACAACTCTATTTTCTTTTTCATTCTTAACATATCAAATAAATTTTAAAATCAAAACTTCATATTTTATCCTATTTCATTCTATTTTCCTTTTACATATCAAACAAACCTGATTAATCACCGCCATCCCATTGACCAAAAAAAAAAAAACTAAATAAGTTCTTCGCCTTCCCTAAGCTAAGAAATGATATCTACCCCGACATCGGTGGTCCACAGGTTTGCTTTCATTTCAGTCATCCACGTCCGCATCTTGGGATTTTTGTGTTCGCTTTTATCATCTTCATTCAAATAATGCTGCGGAAATGGATGGACACTAAATCGAGGTGATAGATATCGCTGGTTTATAAATATATTGATTTATATGAAGTTCCGAATTAATATGAAATGTCAAATTGGAGTAATAATTACTCTTAAAGTGTTGTTGAGTAATTTTGAATCAAGATTCTTTTTGGTTATTTTTCATCTTAATTGCATTTTAAATTATTTATTATTTCCCATAATTAATTAAGCTCATAAATGAGTTCGTTAATTTAAAGAAATAATTCCGTTGTTAGTAAATTTATAATTTATTAAATTTTTTAATTTTCAAATAATGATTTTTTTTACATCAATATTAAAAAAATAGACACAAATAAATAAGATTTTAATTCAAATAAATATTATTTAAGTGAATTTCATTAATTTTATGTTTAAAATTCAATAAAAGTTAATAAAAAATGTCCTGTCCTCAACACTTTCAAATTAAATTTTGACGACAAATATGAAAAAAAAAAAAGTTAGAATTCGATTTATCCGTACTCAAGTTTAATTTTCTTCTTTCACACTAGTTCCACTGTATCTTGTTCATTGAGGAGCGCATACAAAAAAGATAACCAACACCTTGATTTTCTTCGCTCCTCCATAATTCATAACTACCAAGATTAAGATGAAACATTTTAAGCCTTGTATGGGGAAGCAACAGCAGTAAGAGGGATTTTTCTGTGAATGGTGAACCCAGTAGTTTGTGCCATGTCCAAGTCCACCCCCGCCGCTCCGCCAGGCAATGTCCAATCAAATTGATGCACCATGTTTGCCAGCACAAGCTCATTCACTGCCATTGCAAACGCTGCCCTGGGCAACCCCTCCTTCCTGCCCCAAATGTGATCAGCTCGAAGTCTTGCCCTTTGAAATCTATTGTACTGTTCATGAACCTCTCTGGTTCAAACTCTTCAGCTCCCTCCCAGATTGACGCGTCTCTTCCTATTGCCCACGCGTTGATTATCACCTGCGTCCCTGCTATACCCCATCAGCTTCATGTCTTGCATGGATTCTCGAGGCACTAATAATGGAATTGGAGGATACATCCTTAGTGTTTCTTTAAACACCGCCTTCAGATACTGCATCTGCTCCAAATCCTCTTCGGTTATGTGAGTCCTAGCACCAGCCACTTTCCTCACCTCGTTTTGCAGTTTCTGGTGTCTTAACAGTTCTGTCATTGCCCACTCTAGTACTGTATAGGTTGTGTCGGTGCCTGCAGCAAACATATCCTGACAAACAAAAAGAAGTCAATTTTTAAGAAGAAGAATCAATGAAATAAGATCTGAAGAATGATAGATAGATATAATTACCAGGATTATAGCCTTTATGATGGTTCTGTCTATGGGAAAGCCTGTGACGTTTGTCCTTTGGATCCATAGCAGAAGATCCACAAAATCCTTGTGCTGGCCTTCACTGTCTTCATCAACAAGCGAATCACTGTCTTGTTTTACAGAACGATTCATATGCTCTTCAGCCACTTGATCGAAAAACTGATCCATCTCTTTAGCTATTCTGTTTGCTCTGTTATACAAGCCATTAATCTGGCTCCACCAGTCAAGCCATGGTACATAATCTCCTACTACGAAAGCACCCAAAACATCTCCAAATTCCAAGAAAAGCTCCTGAAACTTTCTCCCACCTTCTCCTCCACTGTTTTTCCTCCCCAAAGCCGACCTGCAAATTATATTATTTGTAATTGTCGAAAATAACTAACTCAAATTCACGGATGTCTTTGAAGAAGAAGAGTGCTTGATTTTTTCCATGATTATGGCCGTTTCTTCCTCCCTCACTCCCCGAAGGGATTGAACCCTCTTGTTGCTCAGAAGATGTAACACGCATATGCCCTTGTCTGCCTCCAGTACTCGCCGTATTGAGAAGCTGCCACGTCTTTGGTGCCGTATAAGAGTATATCAAACATTTTACGTCGTGGCCTGTTGGAGAATACGAGGTAATGGGTTTTCATTACATCACGAGCAGCATCAGAAGAGACCACAAGAACTGGAACTTTCCCAAAGTGAAGCAGCATCAAGGGACCATAGTTCTGAGCCAAAGATTGGAGAGCACGATGAGGGCTTGAGCCAAGTTGATGTAGATTTCCAATCACTGGGAATTTCAGAGGAGAAGGAGGTGGAATTTTGGTGGTTGTAGAATTGGAATACCATTTGAATAGCACATTAAGGAGGAAGATGGGTATGATAAGAGGCAAAACTATGTGTAACAACCCAGGAAAGCTTTCCTGGTGCAGCGTTAAATTTTGCAGAAAAAATGCCATTTCTGTGGCCTCTCAGACTCTTGGGGGATTCTTCTTCCTCCCCTGCTTATCCCTGAAAAATGAAAATTCAATACCCGCGCCTCAGAACTTGTCTAGATATTTGTATAATTGTGGACATAATTTCTGCTTTCCAACGACCCCTGAACTGATAAAACAAAACTAAAATAAAAAACAATTGTTTCATGTTTACTCTTTCTAGATTAAAAAAAAGGGTTGAAACCTTCCGTTGTAATATTGGAGAGTCACATTGAACACCCATTAATTGAGTTATCAATTAATTAATAATTGAACAAAATAAAAAAAGTTAAATAATAACAAAACTCAAATGACATTTTAAAATGGGGAAAATGTGAAATTAAAAATAAATAATAGGAGACAATTAAATAAACTCAAAAACTAAAAATAAAATTAACTAATTAAAATAATAATAATAATAATAATAATAATAATAAATCAAAGTAAAAATTATAAAGAAAAATATAAAAATATAAAAAAAATTGAAAATTAAAAAATCTGAAAAATAAAAATTAATTAATAATAATATAATAGTAATAAAAATCAGAAAAATCAAATTAAAAAAAGGGGAAGGCCGGCCAAATAAAGAGAGAAAATGATGAAGATACATTCACTTACCCATCGAAGAAGGGAGAGAAAGAAGCATCTTCCCCTGCAAGTTGTCACTCTGCTACAACCTACAGCCTCCTCTGCAAGCTGGTGGAAGAGATAGGGGCAGATAATGGAGGCCTCTATAAAAGAAATGTGAGAGAGCATGCCAAAGGGAGCTTGAGCGAGAAGAGGAGAGCCCGATAGCATAAAGAGAGAGCAATTTGGTTAAGAGACCTTGAAGGGGTTTGCTTTGGTTTTGGAGTTTTGAAACAGAGCTAAACAGAGGGGGAAGTAAGAAAGAGCTAGTTTTTGGAAAGAATTGAGAAGAGAAGAAGCTTACGTGAAAGAACAGAGAGGAAAAAGAACCAACAAGTTGTGCACCCGCTGCCAGAATCAAGGTACTTCATTCCATTTTCTTTCTTTTAGTCACAAACTCGTTTACTTAGTTGCTCAAATAGGGTGGATCCATCTGACCATGAAACTAGTGTTGAATGCATCATGTTGCATCCCTATAGTTTTCTTGGAGTCTTAGGCAGACGGCATGAGTTTGTGTGTGCACTTTTCCTGGGTAGTTGTTTGTGTTTATATGCCGTCAGTATCATTTGTTGTCCTTTTTTTTTTTAAGCTTCATGTTAAGTTCCCCATATGTTTTCTACACCAGTGGCATGCTTGTGTGTCTGGTTTGATTGCCTCAGAGTGAGAATGAGAGAGATAGACTCGTGAAAGAGAGGAGAAAATGGTAACTCGAAAGAGAGAGGAGGAGGAAAAACCAAGGGTAGAGGGAGCTGGAAATGGGTGCAGTGGTTTAAAGGAAGAAGAGAAGGAGAGAAAGAGAAAGGAGCTCCGTGGTGGAGAGCAAAGATAAGAGCGAACTCGGTGCATGAAGGGAGTTCCGAGTTCAGCTCTGCACAACAGTGAGGGACTCAAGGAGATGAAGTGAAACCAAGGAGAGAGAAGGATCTTGACCGAGTAGAGTAAGAGAGGAGATGAGGGGAGCTTGAAGAGGTTGGTGGCCTGAACGAATAGGGGCAAAGAAGAGCGAAACTGAAGAAAGAAGAGAGGCATGACAAAAAAGAAATAAGAGGGAAGGAGAGTGCTCTCTGAACTCCCTTATTTCCGTAATCAAGAAGCAGAGTTAGGAAAGATGAACTGAGATAAAATAAAAGTGGGAGGGTGAATGAGAAAAGTTCAAACAAAGAAGAAACCGAGATGGAAAGGGGAAATTTACTTGATGTGAAAAGCAAAAGTGAGTAAAAGAGGACAGAAGAGGAAGAAGAAGAGTGTGGGAACAAGAAAGAATCATCACACAAACAAATGCAGAGGGCGAGCATAAGAAAGGAGAAACGAAGTAATATAAAATGATTGATAGAGAACCATGGAGGAGGAAGAAGCGCTTCGAAATATGTCATTGCAAATGCCAAGAATCTTGAGGTTACCAAATCCTTTTGTGCAAGAATGCAGCGTTGTTTTGAGGTTTAAATTCTATCTTGAAATGCTAGTATGTTGGTCGAATTATCTCACTTGGTTTTAAGCATGTTCATGGTATTTAAACATCATTTTGACATAGCATTGATGTGCTTGCATGTGGGTATGTAGAATGCACTATTGTTTTAATGCTTAAATTCTGTAAAAAAATGTCAGCATGGCGTCTCGTTTGTTCTGCTTGGTTTTAAGTATGTTTAGGGACTATTTTAATGCATGAAATATGTTCAGAGATATTCGTATACTAGTGTGAAGAATGCAGTGTTGTTTTGATGCTTAAATTATGTAATAAAACATCAGCATACTATCTAAAAAAAAACTATTAAAGAGGGTTAAAGTAGAGTTAAAGGGACATTTCCTGTGAAAACATTTTCTTAGATTTGGTTTTGGAGTTAGCAAGTATTGATCCTTACTCATCTTATGTGGTTTTTGGTTTTAGTTGTTTGAACATGTTTAACATTACTGATGATGCTTTTGGTACAAATAAGGTGTTATTGTACCTTTGGATTATTTATCTTTATTATTGTATTCATTTTCATTTTCATTTTTATTTTTCTTTTCTTTTCTTTTATTTCATATTTTATATTTTATCTATTATTTCATTTATGGTTGTTATCCATTAGTGTAGAGTAATCGTGTAAAATCTTATGTCTCCTCAGGTTTTACCACTTAGTTGCATTTAAAAGAAATCCAGCTTCTAATAGCCCACACTAGATCAAAATTTGCAAATAAATTGGCATCTTACCTTAAAATAATATATATGTGTGTGTGTATATATATATATATATATATGATATTGTTCTTTCCAATTACATAATTACCAAATAAATTAACTTTTAGGTTTTGGTTTTTTTTTTGGAGTTGTCGAGTGAGACTATTAATCTTCTTAGACTCTTAAAAGTTAATCAATACAAGTCGTGTAAGATCTTAGTCGCCCTGGGCTTTGGAAGTTAATACATAGCTTTGGAAGTTAATGCGTAGTTCTTTTATATCAAATGAATAATAAACTTTAATATGTAAAAATGATCTATTCTAAATTTTATTTATTTATTTTAAAAAAGGGTTACCATGTGGGATCGTTAGTCTCCTCGGATATTTAGGCTATGTGAGACCTTGGTCTCCTTAGACTATAAAAATTTATGATTTTTCAAAAATAAAAAATAATAAAAGATGAATAAGAATAACAATAATAAAAATAAAGACACCTTAACAACAACAATAATAATAATAGAAGGATAAATAGATAAAATAGTTTTTTTAAATGATAATTAATTAGGCATTACATTGGAAAAGTTGTTGTGTGGGGCTATCGACCACCTTAGGCACTTGGAATTAATGAGTAGAGGTCATGTGAGATTCTCAGGCTCCTTAGGTTTCGAAAGTTAATACACATTTTCTAAAATAAATAGGTAAACAAATAGTGATAAATAATAATGAAATCAAATAATTTTTAAAGGTTGTGGGAGATCATTAGTCTCTGCAAGCATTTAAGGTTAATCACAAAAGTTGTGTGAGACCTCAGTCTACTTAGGCATTTAGGGATTAATGATTATTTACTTTGCTTGCTAATTATAAGCCGAAACCCTTGAGAAATTTAACACAAACATCCTAACTTCAAAATAAAGGTTAAAATTCCAAAATGAACCAAAAATTGAAAAAAAGAGATAAAACGAAAGGGGCATGGAAGTGATATTAGATTGGTTTCGTAAATTAAAGCACACCAATCAAATTCCAGTCCTGTTTTGTTTATGAAAATCTATTCAATTTCAACTATCATGTTCTTTTTGCAAAAATATAAAAACACCTAACAGATACGCCATTTTGGTCGAACTACGTGGACTTTGGTCCCTATTATAGGGTACGTAGGCCTTAGGCTTTCATCTTAGATCAAGTATGCCCTTTGTAAATATCTATTTGTTTGCTTTTATTATTGTGGTTTTTGTCTTCTCTATTTAACGAGTATGCATATAAAAAAAAGGGTAATATAGATAAGTTTAAGGCCATATTCTATCTCATTTGATTAGTTTAAGGTAATCGTCATTGTGGATAGGTGTTGTAGGGTGCCTAACACCTTCCCCTCTCTTAAACAAACTCTTGACCCCATCTCTATTTTCACTGACTACTTTGCCTTTTCTTTTGGTTTTAAATTGGTTTCTAAAGTTTTC
This sequence comes from Delonix regia, assembly GCA_037074485.1. Classification (NCBI taxonomy): domain Eukaryota; kingdom Viridiplantae; phylum Streptophyta; class Magnoliopsida; order Fabales; family Fabaceae; genus Delonix; species Delonix regia. The sequence continues at coordinate 6,954,937 of CM073462.1, read as the reverse complement.
TGTTAAAAGTTTTGGTTGCGACTCCAGTAAATTAATTTTCATGATTCATTTTGGCAGCCAATTTAATCTTTTTTATTCTTTCCGCCGGAAGGTTGGTTATGACAGTTTGGTGAATCCACCGGGGAATGATTCGAGAGTCAAGCATGTTTAACTAATTAGTTGAAATGATATGGTCTTCTGTTATCTTGATTACCCTTATTGTGTTTTGTTTGCTTTAATGTTTATTTTTCATTGTTTTCTTGTTTATTGCTCTCATGTGGTCGTATGATATTCTTATATGTTCCTATGTATTTGTTATTTATTTTTGTTATCTATAGAGGTATATATCTTCCTTTTAGTTGTATAACATGCTTATAGTTTCCTGTTTGTTATATAGTTTTTTTTTGTTTATAGATAACATGCGAAATAAAACCCTAAGGTAGATTACTCCTATTTGTATTATATGCTCTTAGCTTCTCTTGCAATTTATTTGGTTGATAGATGAGGGTTGGGTAGATTATAGGTTCAAAGGTTTGTATGCTCTTCTCACACACTAAGCTCATTAACATTTTACCTCACACACTTTTTGGGCTCTATACCTAGGTTTTCGATTACCTTAGGTTAGTAGAGGTTTATATTGGTTTTCCTGTGAAGCTTCCCGCTTTCAGAGATGACCATGTAAACCTTACTTAGGTTATACCTCGTTATGTGGACTTGACTGGAGTGGGATTCTATCCTCTTTTAATCTAGTTCACATCGCTAGATCCTCACTCTTTTGGGTGGGGGCAATTTAGAGACCAACAATCCTCTAAGATGTTAGACCTACCTTTGGAATAGTGCACATTTTAGATTGAACTTAATAGTCAACCATTCTAGAGCCTGCCATCTTTAGGGTAACATCTCCCTACTTAAGGTTGACCTGAGTTAGAACACCAAGGTAGCATATTTCATTTTTATTCTACATGTTGTCACATTATTCATAGCATAATCATGTTTTGTTTTGAAAAAAATTTTATTTGGTTTTAACTGTCATGACATTTCCATTCAATACATTATTAGCTAAACGAAATAAGCTAAAATTGAAGGCTTTTTTCACATGGTTAGTTTGGCCTAATGTTGTATCAATGGGGTTGTGAACCATTAAAAATCGATGATATTTTGTGAAAATAGTTTATCAGTGGATTATCTGGTTCATTTATTTTTATTAAGCCTTGCCCACATGAGAGCATCTTCCTCGACGAGTTAAAATCTAAACTTATTACTCCTAATGAGTCAATGAGGCTTTTGGTGATTAATAGAGAATAAAGCGCCCAATAATTCATTGATTAAGAAAGTATATGACCATTTCATTTTTGTTTCTAACCAATGGATTTGTTCCAGCACGAATTGTCATTTTAATCAATTGGCATAAATATTTGATGGAACTATTGGGAACCACACAACCTCAAGACACAAGCTCGACAGGGATAACCTTGACTTGCAAAAGAATTAAAGTGAAGGTAGAAGTTGAATCAGTTGAAAGTTTAATCACTATAAGCAAGAAACTCAGAGGGAAACAACTCCATCATTTTCAAAAAGATTATAGGGATATCCTAGATTTGTTATCAACCCTTATCCAGCCTGATGCTCTTATGACCCTAGCACAATATTAGGATGATTCATTAAGATGTTTCACATTTCCGACCTTCTAGCTTGTGCTCACATTAAAAGAATATGAGGGGTTGATGAAAATGCCTGTTACCAAAGACACCTCTGCCTACTTGTACCCTGGACACCACCCTTCAAAATGTGTTGTATCCCAAATTCTGGGTGAGGAGCCTACATGAATACAGTTATGCTACTCTGGGGCAACAAAAGGCTTATCCAGAAAGTACCTTGAGAAAAAGTTAGAAACCTTAGCTAAGAAAGGAAATTGGGTTATTTTCAGAAGAGTTCTTGCTTTGGTAGTATATGGATTAGTATTATTACCTTCGGCAGTGGGAGTAATCGATCTTGCAGCAGTGAGTGTTTTATGGATGGTGGAGAACCACTGTGTAAATCTAGTACTAGCACTTTTAGCAAAAACATTTTTGACATGAGTTTCTGCCATCAAGAAAAGAAGGGAAAGCTGAAGTATTTGTTTGCCGCTTTTGGATATATGTTGGGTCAATCACATTTACAGTAGGGAATATAAGCTCAGTATAAGATTTGACACCATACATCACCTAATTTGAGATTACCAGTGTCGCAAAGGATCAACCCTATTACAAGCAAAAAAAAGCACAATAAATGGATGGAAAAGATAGAAGAGTTGAAGGATACCACCATTTGGTGGAAACTCACCTAGTGGGAAAGTGAAGATATCATTTATTGTTGTGGAAATTTCTTAAATGTACCATTTATGGGTCCGTGAGGGTACATTAATTATAACCCTGCAGTCGTACATTGCCAATTTGCATACGAATAGGACGTCCCATCTGAAGAGGCTGTATAGAGAATCCGTTTCTACTATAGTGACCTACTGAAGGAGGAGATGATCCATGAAATAAAAAGTGCATGGAGCCAAGTAGTGTGTAAAGGGAGGTTTGAGTTAAGGAAATGTGTTGTAGCGACCACGAAAGGATACAAAGCCAAGCTCAAGGAAAGGACAGGCAGAATCAATCCACCCCTCGGACCTTGCAATACCCTATTGAGCAATAACCTAGAGGAGACTAATGAATGTTTCGCTAAGAAATTAGAAGATAAAATGGTCAAAGTGGAAAATCTAGAAGAACTAAGCAAAAAGCGCTTGGAAAGCTTAGCCAAGTCCCAAGAAGATGAAAGAGCAAAAAGAAAGAAGAAATCAGAGATTAATACCGAGTTGAAAAGATTGAAGGAGGAAAATGGCAAGTTGAAAAATACCATGGAAAGATTTAAAAATAGGCTAAAGATAGCAACAAAAAGGCTCTCAATTATCAAACTTGACTATTAAGGCCGTTACAGAAAAAGATGCTTTGATGAAACAGGTGGAAGAACTTAAGACTCTTAATAACCTACAACAAGAAATTAACATGCTTGCCAAACGGCTAGAAGAAAAAACAAGGGAGTTGACTATTGTCAAAAGCGATAATGTGATAACAGTATAAAATCTAATTGAACAGCTTAATCAGCAAGTTGAAAAGGCACGATTGTAGGAGGCTCACCATGAAGAGTAGGTAATTGAGAAAGAAATGTGGCTAGAGCGTTTCAAAAGGATGATCCTCTTCGCTAACAATGCCATTCCTGAATTGGCATATGCGTACAAACAAGCTAAAGGGCACGCCATCCTATCAAAGACTCCCATAGCTAAAACTGAATTCTTCACCTTATGTCATAATTGATAAAGTTTTAAACGATTGATAGATTGGTGTCGTAACTGACCTTTCGGCAGAATAGAATAAAAAGTTTAAAACCGATTCCCAAAAACGGAATTTTGAAAATCAATTTATTTGGAGTCGCCACCAAAATTTTTAATGGAAAACTTTGGAAAACCAATTTAAAACAAAACGAAAAAGGTGAAATGGTCTGCGAAATCAGAGATGGGTTCGGGAGTCTATTTGAGTGTGGGGAAGGTGTTAGGCACCCCACAACTCCCGCCCACAAGGATGGTTACCTTAAACTAGTCAGTTGAAATAGAATATGGCCTTTAATTAATCTCAATTACCCTTTTATTGACAGGCATGTCTGTTAAACAAAGGCGACAAAACAACAACAATGAAGGCAAACAAATAGATATTTACAAAGGGCGGACTTGACCTAGGATGAGAGCCTAGGGCCTACGTACCCTGCAATAGGGATCAAAGTCCACGTAGTTCGACCAAAAGGCATGTTTTGTGGGTTGGTGGTTTTTGACTTGTGATGAGAATAGGAGGATTTTAATTAAAACAGATCATTGTAAACAAAACGGGATTGGAATTTGGTTTGTATGTTTTAATTCACTACAATCTGATTAACCTCGTTCTCCTGACCTCTTCATATTTTCTCTTTTAAATTTTTTTGTCAATTTTATTATTATTATTATTTTTTGAGTTTTGGGAGTTTATATTTCGGGAATTAATGCATAATTTATAACGAAAGGAATACATATTTTTTTTTTGAATTTTTGAATTTATTGTTGATTATGGAGACTCAAGTTCCGTATGTCATTTTTTATTAATTAAATTTTATGCTTGACTTATTTAAAATGTTCATTTTTACATTATGATTGATTATTGGTAAATAATTTAGTTCAAGTGCCATTATTTATTTGTTTATTTGTTTATTCTTGAACGAATATATGCTAATTTTTGGGTTCTATGGAGATGAAAATCTCACACGAGCCCGGGAAGTCGAGGAGAGAAAAGTATTCTCATACGATACATTTTGTGTGAATATTTAATCAAAGTTAATATTTAATTATTGTCCATTTATTCATTTTTTGTATTGTTATTATTATCATTAATATTATTATTATCTCTAAATTAATGATAGGGATTTAAGGAGATTAGAATCTCACATAATCCCAAGCAATCGAGGAGAACGATATTCTCACACGATAATTTCGTAAATAATAGGAAATGTTTAATTAAAGCAAATCTTTTAATTAATTATTATTTATTATTCTTTTTTTTTCTTTAAACAAAAAAACAAAGGTATGCTAACTTCGGGGATCTAAGGAGATTAATATCTCACACGATCCCAGGTAATCGAGGAGAACAATATTCTCACACGATAATTTTGTAAATAATGGGAGACAGTTCCTTAGAGCAAATATTTTAATTATGATTACTATTATGATTTAATCAAAATTAATATTTAATTATCATTCATTTATTTTTTTCACCATTCATTCATTAATATTTCATTAATATTATTGTTGCCTTCCAATTATTTAATTAATTGTGAGGATTTAAGGAGATTAACATCTCACATAATCCCCGGTAATCGAGGAGAACAAAATTCTCACACGATAATTTTATGCGTAATAGCAATATTTCTTAATTATCATTCACTTATTTTTTTTACCATTCATTCATTAATATTATTGTTGCCTTCCAATTATTTAATTAATTGTAAGGATTTAAGGAGATTAACATCTCACATAATCCCCGGTAATCGAGGAGAACAAAATTCTCACACGATAATTTTATGCGTAATAGAAATATTTAATCAAAGTTAATGTTTAAACAATGGTAATAAACAAAATTAAAACAAGTTTAGGCAAATGAATAGTAGCACCTTAGAACAAAACGCATGAACAGTGCAGAATGCATGAGATTATCTTGAACCAACTCGCATGAACAGTAACATGCATGCAGAAAAATCGGCCATGCAGCCCGTGCAGCCATACCTGAGCGATTTTAGCCTCTCCCTTGTGCTCCAATGAAGAATGACCTTCTCCTCCTCACTCACCTATGGTAGATGGTCCTCCAACAGTCCCGAAGTGGCTGGTCTCGGCTGGGAAGCAAGCAGAAATGGCAGATAGCACGTCGTTGGGTAGCGTTGGAAGTTGTGGTTAGTTTCAGCGCTGGAAATTCTGGCTGGAAGTGCTCACGTGTCTCTGCTCCTTGGCTGGAAGGAAAAAGCTGAAAGCTTCCCTTCCTCTCTACACTTTCTCTTCTTCCTTGTGCTCCCTAAATTCTTCTCTGTTTACCTCTGTTTTCTGGGCTCAAAATAGAGTTTTTTCTCCTCCATGGTTCAGCCTCTATCAATCCTTTTGCTGCCACTTCGTTTTGCATTCAGGCCTCCTTGTTTCTGCTCATCATTTTGGCATCCAACTCTCCATTTTCTGCTCGTCGGATTGTCAGAACTTCAGTTCCTTTTCTCTCCACGGTTTGGACGTTGCTTTAGCTCGTTTTCTCTCCTTCTTGCTGTCTCAGTTTCTTCTCCTTCGTGTTGCTGTCTCGGTCCATTTTCTACTACTGTCTTGGTCTGTTTTCTGCTTCATGTTGTTGTCTCGGTTTCTGCTTCTCCTTCGTGTTGCTGTCTCCTCTTCTCCAACGTTGTTTCTCCCTTGCTCTCTCAGTTTGTGCTTTTTCTTCCTGTTGCTGTCTCGTTTTCTCCAGCGTTGTTTCTCCCTTGCTTTCTTAGTTTTTGCTTCTCCTTCGTGTTGTTGTCTCCTCTTCTCCAGCGCTGTTTCTCCCTTGCTTTCTTAGTTTCTGCTTCTCCTTCGTGTTGCTGTCTCATTTTCTCTAGCATTATTTCTCCCTTGCTTTCTTGGTTTCTGCTTCTCCTTGGTGTTGCTGTCTCCTCTTCTCCAACGCTGTTTCTCCCTTGTTTTCTCGATTTCTGCTTCTCCTTCGTGTTGCTGTCTCCTTTTCTCCAGCGTTGTTTCTCCCTTGCTCTCTCCCTCTTCTCTTCAACTCCTTTTTCCTCTCGGTTACGTTATTCTTTCTCTCTTCTCTTCAGCCCCTTTTTCAGTCGAGGTCTTCTCTTCTTTATACTCCAGCCCACCTCTCTTTTTCTACCATGTTGCTCCCTTTTCTTCTTACTTTTCCTGCAACTTCCAGCCACTCCACTTACTGCTCATGGTCCCCTGCTTTTTCTGCCATTTCCAGCCACGCCACTCTCTCCTTTCTCTGCACAAGCCACTCCACTTTTTGCCTCCTCTGAAAAACCAGCTCCCTCTTGCTTTTTTGTCTTCCTTGTCCTCTTGTTCCTTAGTAATGCATGTGTGTGCATGAGTGTATGCATGTGGGAGTGAGTGAGTGTGTGTGTCCGTGGGTGAGAGTGTGTGAGAGTGTGAGTGTGAGTGTGTGAGGATGTGTGTCCGTGAGTGAGAGTGTGAGTGTGTGAGAGTGATGTGTGACATGTGTGTGAGGGCAAGTGAGCATGTGAGAGTGTGTGAGTGTGAGCAAGTGAGAGTGTTTTGCAATTTCATTTTAATTAGGTGGCTTTATTCATTTTATTTCTTTACAAGATGATTGCCATATCTCTTCTTCAAACATATATTTTGAATTTTTCTTTTTATTATTTTTGGTTCTTATATTTGGTTTTTTCCATATTACTTCTATTTTTTTTGCCTTTTGTAATTTTATTTTAATTAATTAATTTTTTTGAATTTTTAATTCTATTTATTATTATTACCATGATTATTATTATTGTTAATTCGGGTGGAGTGTTCACAACTGGGCCAATTTCAATAGTTTGGAATATAGTTTTAGACAACCTATAGGCTGGGTCAATTTTGATGTATGATCTCAAATCAAATGGTGTAATAAAACATTTTGTTCTCAATAAAATGCATGATCTCTTCTTTTAGTTATCAAGTGTGCCATTTACTACAGATGATGAACATTTGTATAAAGCAAAAGATGATTATGTTGTGTGGTGCAAAATAGATCTACATATGTAGACATTAAACATCCCTTGTGCTAGCAATTAACCTTAATTCATTGAGTGATACAATAGGTAGCCTTAAAGAATCATGGGTCCAAGGTTCTTAAGATCTTATGCCAAATTGTTATACTGACAAATAAAAAATCTAAATAATTGTTTTATCATTAAAGTTTGTTTTATTTTTTGAACCAGGTAAAAAACAAACATTGCTCGAGGGAGAAAGAATTTATCTAACCAAGCTCAGCCGTCAATCCAAATGTATCTCACCCGGGCACGTGTTAGAGCCATGTCTACTGAAAACAGTTGATCTGAGTATGAGCAGAGGTTAGAGGCTAAAGTAGTAGCCTTGAAAGACCAAATAGGGACTATAAAATCTCAAATGATGGAAATGATAAAGTTATTACAAAATATGAGCTCAAGCGTGGTTGCTAATAATACTCCGCTAAATGCCACTAACACTGCGAATGTAGACCATGGGGTTCCTAATACAAGTGTTGAGATACTCGAGGTAAGCTCAGGTAGTTCATTCACAATAGGAGCACCAAAGCCTATACAAAGGCCTATAGCAGTAAATCGACCACAAATTCCTTTGACTTCAGGGGTAGAAGGACAAGCGTATTAGGACTAGAATCATGGGGCAATTTTACCTACAACATCCTAGGAGGAGAACTAGCTATCATATTCATCGATCCTACATAACCTACCACCAATACGCTCCCCAAAGTAAAAAAGGACAATAATAGGAAAGACTGTGAAGAAGACATAGCCGAAGTCAAGGATAGGTTATGCACTTTGCAAGGGCTAGTTAATTGGAAATCAGTTGAGCTAGAGGAGCTATGTTTAGCCTCGGATGTGCCAATCCATAAAAAGTTTAAAGTGTCAGAATTCACCAAGTATGATGGCAGTGGAGATCCACACTATCATTTAAAATCATATTGCACCAAGATGTCTGTGTGGTTTAGAGATGAAATGTTCCTTATAAATTTTTCCTACAAAAGTTTGATTGGTTTAGCATTACACTAGTTCATGAAATTAGACCATTCCAAACTAAAGAAGTGGAGGGATCTTACTGACGTATTCATGAAATAATACAAGTTTAACTTGGATACAGTTCCCATGCGTGAGCATTTAAAAGGATTAAAGAAGAAAGGAACTGAAACCTTTAAGGAGTATACCTTACGGTGGAAAGCCACAACAGCTAAGGTCCAGCCACTACTTCTAGACTTTGAATTATGCTTTTATTTCATTTGTGCCTTGGGGGATTCATATTGCAAAATCATGTTGGGAGCCTATGTGCGTGAATTTACTAACCTCATTAAGGTAGGGGAAAGAATATATGCTAATGTATGTGATGGGTTATTTGAAGGTACATCCTCAAAAACCAAGAAGCCCATAAGTAATCAAAAAAAGAAAAGGGATATTAGTCACGTCCATGCTACATACCATCACCCTCGCTCCATCCATAATCAGTATCCCCAAGTACCATTTAACAGCCAAAACCAGACTATATCCTACCAGCCATGAGGTTAAGCCTTGAATAACTATATGATCTATCAAACATCGCCTTAATCTTATCTTGGATTGCAACAAATGATAGCTCAAAATAAAGGGCCTAGGCCTATGCAACAACCTCGCGATGAAAGGCCATTACTCAATTTTAATGTTATCCGATTTGAAATCTTCCATGATCTAGTGGCGAATAAGCTTATGGGTCCTAAGCCTGTAAAACCTCTCCAACCACCATTCCCAGGATGGTATGATTCTAAGCTACTTTTGAGTATTATAGGGAGTTGTAGGGCATAAAATTGATTAGTGTGATGCCTTTAGGAGGCATGTTTTGGCATTCTTACATAACAATCATATTGGCATAAAGGCAGGTAATGACCCAAACATTGTCACCAATCCATTGCCAAATCATGACAGGGGGAAGCAAATGTCCATGATAGATAGGTATAAATTCACTTTGAAGAACTTGAAAAATGTATCATGCACCATGCAATAATTATACAAATGCTTGAAGGACACTGATTATATCTCTGCTAAGGAAGAGGAGCAGAACATCCCCAAAAGGCCATTAAACAATTATTATGAATTTCATAAAGGAAATGTGGGGCATGACATCAAAGATTGTGATTATTTTAAGGAATTAGCACAAAGGATGATAATACTTAGGGTCTTGACCATTAAAGGAACCAAAGAATGATAAGAGGAGGATGTGTGCATCGTAGAGAAAGATGGTTATAAGACAAGGGGATCGTCTGACCCAACAAAGCCCAAAGGTTTTTTCCTAGTAGTTAAAAAGCCAATTTACGAGGTCAAAGAGGTTATTCCAACCTAGGGTGACTGTTACCCCCAATATACAACAGGAGGATCCTTACTTGTTGTGTCCTGCACTGTTGCCCACCAAAAATCCAACAATTATTATCCATGTGCCAACTCTATTCCTATATCAGAGCAATCATGCAGTACCGTGGAATTATGGTTTAAAAATAAAATGTTCTCAAAACAATGAGACACTGGAGGAAAAGCCCGTTGTGGAAGGGAGTCATTTAGAAATTGTAGATGGAATTATTCAGAGCAGTCAGGTTTACTCTAAGAAGTTAGAAGGAATTCCAAACCCAAATCTAGAAATAGGGGAAAGCTCTAACTCGAAAGAAGCCCCTAAGAGAGGGGATCAAGAGGAAATAGATGAATTCCTGAAGATAATAAAGTAGAGCAAGTATAATAAGGTCGATCAACTATAGAAAACATTGGCTCAAATTTTTATCTTGACAGTTATAATGAATTTTGAAACCCACTAAAAGGCATTACAAAGTGTGTTGGATGAAGCCTATGTGCATCCTGACATCACCCCAAAGAAGGTACTAAACATGATAAATATGGTGAAGAACTCTACCTTGATTGACTTTTCTGAAGATGAGATATACCCCACATTAGCCAGAAAACCCAAAGCCCTTCACATCACTCTAAAATGTTATAAGTATGTGATTGCCAGAGAACTCATTGATAAAGGGTAAACTTTGAATGTCTTACCTTTATCCACCTTAGGCCAATTACTGGTCGAGAAATCATGTATTGAATATAATGATTTGGTAGTAAGGGCCTTTGATGGAATAAGGAGAGAAGTGATCAAAAGGATTGAGCTCCTATTAGAAATTTGGCCGAATCTATTTATCATTGAGTTCTAGGTCATGGACATTGATGCAGCATATACTATGCTCTTGGGAAGGCCCTGGATTCATGTAGCTAGTGTGGTATCATTAACTCTGCACTAGAGGATCAAATACATTGATAAGGGAAGACTCATCATCATAAAAGGAGAAAAAAAAGATGATGATTAGCAAGCTGAGCACGGTGTCATACATTGAGAATACAGAACAAGTCATAGACAATTCCTACCAAAGTCTAGAGGTGTTAAAAACTAGGAAGTCTACGAAAGGCACCAACTAGAGTACATTGGGAACTGGGGAGTCTACTAAGTACGTTAACCAAGTAATGGCTAAGATTATGAGGAATAGTGGATATCAAAAAGGAAAAGGATTGGGTGTAAAGATGCAAGGCATAGGAGAACTAATCAAGCTACCTAAAATTATGGGATGACAAGGTTTAAGATATGAGCTATTTATAGAAGCTCTCGTGACTGAAAAGGCACGACTGAAAGAAGGTAAACTAAGAAGAAAAGTGGAAATACCCCATATTCGGGAAACATTCCCTGTTTCTACCAAGATAATCCACCAAGTTGACCCGGTCGCAATGACAAATGAAGAAGAAGGAGAACTCAAGAAAGCGATATGGATCTAGTTGGATAAGCCAGGAAAAGCATTTAACAACTGGGAATCTGAAATATTATCATATGTCATGTTGTTAGAATAATATTTTGAATGTTGTTTTAAGAGCTTTTGTAATAGCTAACAATTTGAACCTTATTTTGAATATGGAAAGAATGCAGTAATTTCAATCTTTTTGTCATAATCTTATTCAAATCCTGTCTTTTCATATTTATTCTTGCCTTCTCTACTCACTTTCCAGCGAGTTTGAATCCTCAAAACTCTTGTATGAAGTAGAAGTACCTGGGCACTGTTTGAATGATCCACATGTTGTCACAGATACAAATGATTTAGAAACTGATAATAATGATGAGTTATCTCAAACCTTTGCTAAAATAATAGAATTTTCAGAAAAGGGTATCACTCCACATAAAGAACTCACCGAAGTAATTAATATAGGGACGGAGGATGATAAAATGGAGTTAAAATAGTCTGTGAACACCCCACCTAAAATAATAATTATAACAATCATAGTAATAATAATAAATAAAATTAAAATTAAAAAAATTAATTAATTACAAAAATGCAAAAAGCAAAATATAGAATTAACATGGGATAAACCAAATACAAAACCAAAAATAGTAAAAGAGGAAAAAATTCAAAATACATATTTGAAGTAAAGACATGATAATTATCTTGCAAAAAATAAAAATGAAATTGAATTGATCCAAATAAAAAGAGGAGAGAAAGGCCACCTAATTAAAATAAAAATGAAAATGTAAACTTACTCTCACTTGCTCTTACACACTCTCACACTCACACACTCTCACTTACTCTCACATACTCTCACTTGCTCTTACACACTCTCACACTCACACTTGCACACACTCATGGACACACACACACCAATCTCACACACACTCATAAGAGACAAAAAGGACAAAAGGAGGGTTGAAAAGAAAAAGGGGTAAGAGACAAGGCGAAGAAAGGGGGATTTGCTGCTGAAAAGTAGAGGTGAGCAGAAGTAGATGCAGGGGGTTGAAAAGGAAGGTTGTGTACACCAGAAAAAGAGGATTAAAAGGGCTAAAAAGGAGAAGAAAGGAGATAGTTTTTTCAGAGGGGACAGATCAAGAAAGAGGGGAGCATAAAAGAGAAGAGGGCTGGAGGCTTAACACTGAGGGACAGACGCTGCTGAACAGGGAAGAACACAGAGAGAGGAACTAAAAATGCTGGAGGATTGAGAATGGAAAGCTGTAAGAAGATAGGCACTGTTGGACCATGAAATCGTGGCTGGAGAAGGAAGAAGAGGAGAGAGAGAGAGGTGTAGAAGAGAGAGAAAATGACATGTTGAGCAGAAGAGCCACGGACTGAAAAAACTATTGAGGCAGAGGTTCCATGGACACACCAAGCCATCTCTCTGTTCACCTCTATTTGAATGATCTGAAATAGAGGAAGGGGAGGGGGTTCGTAAGGGAGGAGAAGGAAAGGAAGAAACACGAAAGGGAGGAAGTGAATAAAAGTCACATATGCATGCAAAAGGAAGGTGAAGTCAGTGCATGGTTAGAAGCAGCAAAAGGTGAAGAAGATGGAATTCATTTTTGGGGTTGAATGCATTATATAATAATAGAAATGAAGAGCAGATGGATGGACCAACAAGAATTGATTCCACATCGTGAGGTAGCTCAGGGAAGTTGTTTCTGTCAAGCCTATTAAAGAAACATCCTGGAACTATGAAGCACACTTATTATTTCCTGTTCATTTGGATGGAAAGAGACACATTTAGAGAGAGACAGAATGTGTTTAGAGTGAGAGAGTTAAACAACATTTTAGAGAGAGAAAGAGTGTCCTCGGCACCACCAAAGAGAAAGAAAGAAGGAAAGGAGGGCCACCGAAAAAGCTTCAGAGAAGGAGAGCTGACGGTGAGGGGCAAGAGGATGAGACGAAGCTAGGTGAGTTGTATGAATCATATGCTTTCTTTCTCTTCACATCCCAGCTTGTAAACATGCATGGAATCGTTATATATATATATATATATATATATATTGGTTGTTTGGTGTTCGGTTATTATTATTATTACTTTATTTGTTTTTATATGTGATTAATCTTGATTCTATGATGAGGTTTTAAGCAAATCATCGTGTGAGAATATTGTGCTCCTCGAATGCTTGGGATCATGTGAGATTTTAATCTCCTTAAATCCCTAAAATTAATACATATTTGTTTTAAAAATAATAATAATTAAATATTTACTTTAATTAAATATTTTCCATTATTTATGAAATTATCGTGTGAAAATATTGTGCTCCTTGACTGCTTGGGATCGTGTGAGATTTTAATCTCCTTAGATCCCTAAAATTAATAATATTTATTTTAAAAATAATAATAATTAAATATTTACTTTAATTAAATATTTTTCATTATTTATGACATTATCGTGTGAGAATATTATTCTCCTCGAATGCTTGAAGTCGTGTAAGATTTTAATCTCCTCAGATCCCTAAAATAAGTACACATTTGTTTTGAAATAATAATAATGCAAAAAAAAAAAAATACTTTCATTAAATCTTTGCTTTAACTAAATATTCTCCATTATTTATGAAATCATCATGTGAGAATATTGTTCTCCTCGAGTGCTTGGGGTCAGGTGAGATTTTAATCTCCATAAACCCTGAAAATTAGTACATACTTGTTTTAAAATGATAAGAACAATAATAATAATATTGAAAAAATAAATATCTTAATTAAATAATTCTTCTTCTTTTTTTTTTCAATGTGATTAAGGTCGTTCTTTATAATCATTTCATTTAAATTTCAAAATAAAAAGAGAGAAAAATGAAGAGGTCAAGAGAGTTAAATTAATCAGGTTGTCATAAATTAAAACACCTGAACCACATCCCAATCATATTTTGTTTACAAAAATTTATTTATTGAAACCCTTTTGTTCTCATCACAAAATTTACAAATCATCAACCAATAAACATGCCTTTTTGGTCGAACTACGTGGGTTTTGATCCCTATCGTAGGGTACGTAGGCCTTAGACTTTCATCCTAGGTCAAGTCCGCCCTTTGTAGATATCTATTTGTTCACTTCCATTATTGTCATTTTTTGTCTTCTCTATTTGACGGGCATGCATGTCAATAAAGGGTAATCGAGATAAATTTAAGGCCATATTCTATTTCAGCTAACTAGTTTAAGGTAACCATCCTTATGGACGAGTGTTGTGGGGTGCCTAACACCTTCCCCACACTCAAACAGACTCCCGAACCCATCTATGTTTTTGTAGACCATTTTGCCTTTTCTTTTTGTTTTAAATTGGTTTTCCAAAGTTTTCCATTAAAAAATTTTGGTGGCGACTCCAAATTAATTGATTTTCAAGATCTGTTTTTGGGAATTAATTTAAAAACTCTTTTTATTCCGCTGAAAGGTCGGTTACAACATAGTCGATAACCTGGAAAGAGAAGAAATGATTAGTCTATTTAAAGAATATATGGATGTGTTTGCTTGGTCATATCAAGATATACCAAGAATAGATCTTGAAATTGCTGCCTGTAAAATACCCTTGTATCTTAATGTGGGGGCCAAGAAACAAAAATTAAGAAGGATGAGCCCAGAGATATCCCTCAAATTCACGGAGGAAGTAATGGAGTAATGTGATTATGGTTTCTTAGAACTTGCTAAATACCCTCAATGGGTCACAAACATAGTCCCCGTACTAAAGAAAGATGGGCGTGTGAGAATGTGCGTTGATTATCGAGATATAAATCAGGCCAACCCAAAGGACGACTTTCTTTTACACCACATTGATGTTTTAGTTGACAATACAACAAGGAGCTTTAGGTATTCCTTTATGGATGGGTACTCTCGCTATAATCAAATCCCTATACACCCTAATAATAAAGAGAAAACCACATTCATCACTCAATTCGGAACCTTCTGCTACAAAGTAATGTCCTTTGGGCTTAAAAATGTTAAGACAACCTATCAGCGCACAATGGTAGTCTTGTTCCATGACTTGATGCATAAAGAAATAGAGGTATACGTTGATGACATGGTCACTAAATCAGTTGAGAGAGAGAGTCACGTTGTTGTGTTGCAGTGACTCTTTAAAAGGCTACAGAAGTATAAACTCTGGATGGATCCCAGTAAGTATGTATTTGGGGCCACATTAGGGAAACTTTTGGGATTCATCATCAGTAAATAGGGAATAAAAGTGGACCCTGATGAAATTAAGGCAATTTGTGACATGCTAACACCTAATACGAAAACAAAAGTTTAAGGGTTCTTAGGGTGTTTGAATTATATAGCTAGGTTCATTCCAAACCTAATTGCCACTTATGAATATTCAAATTATTACATAAGAACCAATTGGGAGAATAGGATGAGACCTACCAGTTGGCATTTGATAAGATAAAAGAATACCTCTTAAATCCCCCTATCTTGGTGCCATCTACATTAGGATGACCCTTTATCCTTTATCTAACAATTCAACTGGGGTCTATGGGTACCGTATTGGGGCAATATAATGAGTCAGGAAGAAAAGAGCAAGTAATTTATTACCTAAGTAGGAAGTTTAATGAATGCAAGTTGTGGTATTTATTAATTGAGAAAACCTATTGCGGCCTTGTGTGGACCACAAAGAGGCTGAAGCAGTAAATGTTGTACCGTGTCACGTGGTTGATTTCAAGGATAGATCCAATCGAGTACACTTTTGAAAGTCCTCACGTATCAGGAAGAGTCTCTAAGTGGCAAATGATACACTAAGAATACGATGTGAAGTATGTGACCAACAAGTCAGTCAAGGGAGGCATTATAGCCGAGCATTTGGCAGCTAATCCATTAGATGAATACTAATACTTAGACTTTTGGTTCCCAGATAAGGATATTCTAACAGTGGAGGAAAATGAACCAAAGGAGGTCAAGTGGACAATGTATTTTGATAGGGCCGCCAATATACATGGCTGCGGATTAGGGGCTATGATAACATCCCCTAAAGGTAAACAGTATCTAGTGGCAGTCAAGCTTAGTTTTGACTACATGAATAATTTGGTGGAATATGAGGCCTATGTCAATAGCTTGCAAGTAGCCTTAGCGTTAGGTATCAAAGATCTTGACATGTTTGGAGATTCAACCTCTATAATTTTTCAAGTAAAGGGAGAATGACAAACCAAACATCCTAAACTGATTTCATACTAAAAGTACCTAATAAAATTGGTTTTAAAGTTTGAGAAGATAACCTTCACATGCTTGACTCATGATAAAAATTAGTTGACCAATGTGTTGGCTACCCTTGCTGTAATGGTTAGATTAGACTGTAGGGTCAATGTGCTACCAATACTAGTTGAGACCCGAGACACCCCAGCTTATTGCTTGCATGTGGAGGAAGAAAGCGATGGACAACCATGGTTTCATGACATTAAAAACTATGTCCAGAGTCAACGATATCCTGTTAGGGCATCAGAGAATGATCAGAAGACCATTCATTGATTAGCAATGAATTTCTTCCTTAGCAGAGAAGTGTTGTATAAAAGGTCATAGGATAACACACTACTCAGATGTGTGGATGCATTAGAAGCACAAAGAATCATGGCAAAGATTCATGAGGGGATGTGCGAGACTCATGCTAATGGCCATACTATGACTAGGTAGATATAAATGTGTGGATACTTTTGGCTAACCATGAAGAAAGACAACATTGATTATGTTAGGAAATGTCATAAGTGTTAGACGTATGCTAATAGGATTAATACTCATAACCTTGTGGCACCTTGGCCATTCTCGATGTGATCAGTCTGATTAATCCAAAGGTGTCTAATGGACATCGATTTATTTTGGTAGCCATCGATTACTTCACAAAATGCATAGAGGCATGTTCATTCTCTAATATTACCCAAAAGGTCTTTCTCTGATTCTTGAAATCGAACATTATATGTCAATATGGGATACCGGAAATGATCATCACTGATAATGCTCCTAATTTGAATGGAGCTGATATTAAGAAGTTATGCAAACAATTTAAGATTAGGCATCACAATTCCACACCTTATCGGCCACTGATGAATGGGGCAGTTGAGGTGGTAAATAAGAATATCAAAAAGATCATCAACCAGATGACTATCACTTATAATGACTAGCATGAGATGCTCTCATATGCTCTCTATGGGTATCGTACGACAATACAGACATCTACAGGGGTAACTCCTTACTCTTTAGTATATGGCATGGAGGCTATCACCCTAGTTGAAGTTGAGATCCTTTCTCTCTGAGTGTTGATAAAATCTAATCTAGAGGAAAGTGAATAGGTCAAGACATGGTATGAACAACTAAATATGATTGAAGAAAAGTGACTAGTAGCTATGTGTCATAGACAACTATATTAGAAAGGGATGGGAAGGGCTTTCAATAAAAAGCTTATTCCCAGAGAGTTTGAACCAGGGGATTTGGTTTTGAAAAAGATCCTCCAAAATCAAGAGGATAATACGGGCAAATGGCCTCCTTCATATGAGGGCCCATATGTTGTAGTGCAAGCATTCACTTGGTTTTGAGCATGTTCATGGTATTTAAACATCATTTTGACATAGCATTGATGTGCTTGCATGCTGGTACGTAAAATGTACTATTGTTTTAATGCTTAAATTTTGTAAAAAAATGTCAGCATGATGTCTAGTTTGTTCTGCTTGGTTTTAAGTATGTTTAAGGATTGTTTTAATGCATGGAATATGTTTAGTGATATTCACATACTAGTGTGAAGAATACAGTTTTGTTTGATGCTTAAATTATGTAATAAAATGCCAGCATACTATCTAAAAGACACTATTAAAGAGGGTTAAAATAGAGTTAAAGGGACATTTCTTGTGAAAACATTTTCATAGATATGGTTTTGGAGTTAGCAAGTATTGATCCTTGCTAATCTTATATGGTTTTTGGTTTTAGTTGTTTGAATGATTTTAACATTACTGATGATGCTTTTAGTACAAATAAGGTTTTATTATACCTTTAGATTATTTGTCTTTATTATTGTATTCATTTATTCATTTTCATTTTCTTCTTTTATTTTATTTTATATTTTATATTTTATCTATTATTTCATTTATGGTTGTTATCCATTAGTGTAGAGTAATTGTGTGAGATCTTATGTCTCTTCAGGTTTTACCCACTTAGTGGCATTTAAAATAAATCTGGTTTTTAATAGCTCGCACTAGATCAAAATTTGCAAATAAATTGGCATCTTACCTCAAAATAATATATATGTGTGTGTGTATATATATATATGACATTGTTCTTTCCAATTACAGAATTACCAAATAAATAAACTTTTGGGTTTTGTTTTGTTTTTTCTGGAGTTGCCGAGTGAGACTATTAGTCTCCTTAGGCACTTAAAAGTTAATCAATACAAGCCGTGTGAGATCTTAGTCTCCTTGGGCTTTGGAAGTTAATGCATAGTTCTTTTTATATTGGATGAAAAAATAACTTTAATATGTAGAAATGATCTATTCTAAATTTTATTTATTTATTTATTAAAAAAAAAGGTTTTCGTGTGGGACCATTAGTCTCTTGGGACATTTAGGTTATGTGAGACCTTGGTCTCCTTAGATTATAAAATAAAGACACCTTAAGAATACCAATAATAATAATAGAAGGATAAATAGATAAAATGATATTTTTTAAAAAAGATAATTAATTAGGCATTACATTGGAAAAGTTGTGGTGTGAGGCTATCGACATCCTTAGGAACTTTGGAATTAACATGTAGAGGCCATGTAGGATTCTCAGGATCATTAGGTTTCAAAAGTTAATGCACGTTTTCTAAAATAAATAGGTAAACAAATAATGATAGATAATAATGAAATCAAATAATTTCTAAAGGCTATGTGAGATCATTAGTCTCTACAAGCATTTAGGAGTTAATCACAAAGGTCGTGTGTGACCCCAGTCTCCTTAGGCTTTTAGGGATTAATGATTATTTACTTCACCTGCTGATTATAAGCTAAAACCCTTGAGAAATTTAACATAAACACTTTTTTTTTTTTTCTGTTGACAATGTCATGTTGTTCATGAATGTAAGTGACAAATGTTTCTTTTTGAAGAAGATTTTGGAGACTTACTGTGAAGCTTTAGGGTAATTAGAGAATTTGGATAAATCATGTGTGTTCTTTTCTAACAATACAATAAATGAGGTGAAGGAAGTGGTATGTGGAGTGTTGGGCATAAAAGGGACGAGTGATCTTGGCAGGTATCTTAGGCTTCCTGTTTTGTAGGGTAAACCTAAAGTGGTAGCTTTTTCTTTAGTTAGAAACAAGCTTAGCAAAAATGTTTAGGGGTGGAAATATAGTCTTCTATTCTATGCTAGTAGAGAAACGCTTATAAAAGTAGTTGCTAGTGCCATTTATGTGTACCTGATGGCTTGTTTCAAGTTCCCTAAGTAGTCTTGTGAGGATTTTAATAGTATCTTGGCAAAATTATGGTGAGGAAGCATAAAAGGAGAATCTAAAATACATTAGAAAGCTTGGAAGATGCTTGCCAAATCTAAGCTTAATGGAGGATTAGGCTTAGAGATTTTGCCAATTTTAACAATGCTCTTCTTGTTAAGATTGCTTAGAGACTGATTAATTATCCTGACAATTTATGGGTGCGAGTGAAGTTTATTTTCCAAACTATGAGTTTGAGGTGGCAAAAAAAAGGGTACAAGGCCTTGTGAGGCTAGTTGAGCTTGTTGACTCAGCGGAAAAGCTTGGTTTGGAAGATTGGTGATGGCAAAAAGGTTAAAGTTTAGAGCAATAAATGGGTCCCAGGTGTAAAGGGTTACATGATTAGAATAAAAATGAGGAGGAATGTAATTTAATGGTGTCTGACATCATTGTAAATGGGAGGTGGTGCTTTGAAAGAGCTGAAGGGAAGTTATCTAGTGTCAAGAAAGAAGCCATTTTGAAAATCCCAATTTCGTCAATGGGAGTTGATGACAAAAAGGTGTGGATGATCAGTAAGAGTGGAGTTTATTGTGTAAAATCTGGTTATCATTTTTGGCTAGAGTCTTAAGAATGAAGTTGTGTAGCTTGGGGTTAGTTGTTTTTTTCGAGTGGGAAGGACCTTTGTAAAAATATATGGAAGTTAGAAGTCCCTATAAAGATCAAGCATTTCTTATGGAGATGTATCACTAGGGCAATTACAATAAAGAAACATTAGCAAAGAGAAAGTGTGGTGTTGACCCAGTATTTCCGATTTGTAATTGTGAGGTTGAAACTATAGAGCACGTTATCTTACTTCGTCAATGGTTGAGGATGGCTTGGTTTAGGAGCACACTAGTTATTAAAGTTGATGAAGAAATGGTTTCTAACTTCCGAAAGTGGTGCAATGGGTTCCTAACTAGTGGGGAGATGGATGAGTATGGGAAACCAGTACTTGCATGCATTTGCTTGGGTATTTGGAAGCAGAGATGTTTTGTAATGTTCAACAATGATAAATCTGAGGTGAATAAAGATTTAAATATTTCCTATCACATGGTTAATTATATGAATCTAGATAATGCTTTTGATTTTTCTTTCATAACCTCTACCCTTACATACCTTGCAAAGTCGTCAATAAACATGATCAAGTACTGATATCCACTGAAAGAGGATTGCTGGACTAGTCTAGAAACATCAAAGAGCACATGCTCAAATAGCCTCTTAGCTCTAAAATTGGACCCTATATGGCAGTTGATATGCCTTATCATACTGGCATCCTATACAGACTGTATCATCTTGAACTTCACGTTGTAGGAGTCCATTAAGCATTGCCTTCTTCATCAGAGGTTGGTTGTACACTGCTATCATATTCTGACTTAATTTAATGTTTCTTGTAATTTAACCTCAATCTCTTTCAAATTATGAAGAGCTGTTGCTTGCGGTGACCACTATGATGATGCCTCGTTGAATACTACATTACAAGATGTATAACATTTGCCAATAGTTGAATTGCATCATTTCCAACCTTTCCATTGATTATCATAACCTAAGAATATGCAACAAATTGCCTTATTGTAAAACTTATTGTACTGATGGTCATATGTGAAAATATAACACATAACTAAACACTCAGAAGTGACTTACCATGGGTTTGATATTCCAGAGCTTATCGTAAGGTAGCAAAAAATCAAACTTTGCTTATGGTAGCCTATTGGTAATATAAATGGTGGTCTTCATGCATTCTACCCAGAACCATTGCAATACATTCTTCGCATGCAACATACTTCAATATGTTTTGTTTCATGTGTCATTCTTTCCTTTCTACAAACCCTATTTTGTTGAGGTGTTCCTTGACACATAAGCTATCATCGTATTATATTCTACTACAGGTACTCATTAAATTCCTCATATGTATATTCTCCTTGACTTTCGGTATATAGGTATAAAATTTAATTCCCAACTTTCTTTTCATTTTTCCCTTTGAATAACTTAAATCTTGATAATGCTTTTGAATTTTATTTCATAAAATTAACCTTAACGTACCTTGAAAAGTCATCATTGAAAGTGATCAAGTACCAATATCCACTAAAAGAGGATTGCATGAATAGTCCAAAAACATTAGAGAGCACATGCTCAAAGAGCCGTTTAGCTATGAAATTGGACTCGTTGTATAGTAGCTGATATGCCTTATCGTACTGGCATCCTATACAGATTGTATCATCTAAAACTTCATGCTGTGAGAGTCCTCTAAGCATTGCCTTCTTCATCATGACCTTTAGCTTATGATAGCTAATGTGGTCGAGCCTTATATGCTATATCACATTATTCCTTGTCTTCTCTACGTATACTATCTGAGCTGATATTATGTAGATAGACTCTCCATGCTTGCGCTCTATAATTGGTGCACCAGTTGGATCTAGACTTCTATATAGCTTAAAATCTTTTAGCCCAAGCACCATATATTTGCCTTTATATGCTAGTTGTGACACTGATAAGACATTTTTCTTCATTCCCAGTACATGGTAAACATTTTGCAGTTGTATTTTCTTTATACTATGTCGGGGTTCAATTATTGTACTGCCAACATAGGTTATTGGCAGTCTTGAGTTGTTTATGGTTACAAAAACTTGACCTCCTTTATATTATGAAATTATTGTCAACTTTTCTTTATCTCTAGTCATATGGTTAGAGCATATGAAATCAACAATCCAACCTTCTTTGTAATTAACAGATTTGTCACTTGTCGTGACTAGCACCACCTCTACTCTTTGTTCTTTAACATAGGTTAGTGCAATCTCTTTTGATTCTTTAGTGGCTACAAATGATGGTTAAAAATCCTATTCTTCTTCACTCTAATGTTTAGTTGTAGTGTTTCCTTCTTCACGGGGTACTCTGTAATTTTTGACAAAGTGACCCTTGCTACCACAGTTGTAGCATTTATTATCTCACCATTGTTCTTTTTTCACTTCTAAGTTTTAAAGATATAGGTGAGCTCCCCTTTAATATAAGCCTCTTCCACGACGGTTTTTCTACCAATCATCTTGACGCCTTTTATTATCTCCTTTCATTCTCCAGTTAGAATCCTCTTACCGGTATTTCTATTAACTAAAAAGAGCTTTTTCTTGTTCTTTCAATGAAACTTTGGACATTTGTGAATCCAACGTGTCTAGGTTAGCCAGTTTACTTTCCAACTCTATTAGAGTTGGTTCCATGGCCCAACTGGTAGCAACAAGGCTATGATACTATGGGTTTAATCCCGTGACAATAGTTCTCTACATTCTTATATCAATAACAACATCATGCAAATCTAATTTTGAAATCTCAGCACAAATAGATTTAGTAATTGAAAAATATTCACTTACTGACATATCATTTTGCTGAATTGACACAAGCTTGTTTTCCAACCACTGCAGCTTTGCATCTGTTAACTTTCCAAAAGAAAGTTAATTAGACCTAGCTTTACAACTAAAAAGCCTAGTCCTTAAAGCAAATTCAATAATTATGGATGCATTTTAGCTAGAAATATGATTTTCCCATAGAAATGTTACTGCATCACCATGTTTTTAAATCTTCTAAGATTTTTAGTGATAAATTTTCAAGGAAGTGAAGCTAGAGTAACCATAGTAGCAGATGGAAAGAGAAAAACATGAGAATTCAAATATGAAAGTCTAGCGCTCGGGCACTAAAACTAGAAAGTCAGTGCCTGGGCACTAGAATTCTAGAGCCTGGGTATTAGAATTCTATCATCCAGGTTCAAAATTCTACATTACAAGTTTACAATTTGAGTATACACCTCCTCTTACAAGTTTGCCTAAACTCAAGAGTTTGACAACCTTGCTTACGACTCACGACTGTTTGGTTAATTTATTCTGTGGATTATGTGCCCTCAACTAATAGGGAATGCCCCAAGGGATATGTGTTCTTGATTGATAATGGTAATTCATAGGCCAAAAGACCATGATTATTGTTTCATGTCCTTAATAGTCCTCCTTGGCATTTGGTTTCTATGTCGACTATTTTTTTCATATTAAAAGTAAGGTTTTTTAATGTATTTTAGCAAAAACTCATGCACTTATCATTTCAATTAATGGTTTTCTCATCTTCATGATCAAACTAAAGTTGTAACTACTGATATTTCAAAGTTGAAGCATGCTTTGATTGTTTATGAAATTCCATAGTGTTGAGTACTTACAACTATTAATTTACGGTGTTAAAATAATAAATCTTCTAGCAAGTTCACCACTTAATCATTCCTTGAATTCGTTTCTTTATTATTTAATTACAGTATTTTGTCATTTTGGGATGCTATCTGTTGACGTTACTTATTTAAGATAATAAGATAAAGTAGCCCAGGACTCAACGATAGTACATAGAGACCTATTGGTGAGCTTGACTTGTTCTACAATGGCCAAGACCATTGACACCTTTTGTATACCTTTTCTTAATAAGAATCTAATTGTATTTTCTATATATATTATTTGTAATTGTCAAAAATAACTCGCTCAAATTCACGAACGTCTTTAAAAAAGAAGTGTGTTTGATCTTTTCCATGATTATGGCGATTTCTTCCTCCCTCACGCCCCAAAGGGATTGAACCATCTCGTTGCTCAGAAGATAGAGCACACATATGCTCCTTATCTGTCTCCAATATTCCTAATATTGAGATAGGAGGGTCTTTCTTCCTAAAGGAGAACCAATACCTAAGCATTAGCAGAAAGAATGTGATTTTTTTAAAAAAAAAAAAATTAGAAAAAAAAAAAAAAGCACAACAGCACCCACTGAAACACATGAAAAACA
Organism: Delonix regia; assembly: GCA_037074485.1. Lineage (NCBI taxonomy): Eukaryota > Viridiplantae > Streptophyta > Magnoliopsida > Fabales > Fabaceae > Delonix > Delonix regia. Next base: position 6,930,638 of record CM073462.1, on the reverse strand, counting down.
AAACATCAAAGGCAAAACCCCTAAGACCCACTAAACCAACAGAACATAAAAGAAAAAATAGGAACCAAATAGACAAACAACAAAACCAGGTAAAACACACACATAACTCAACCAATACCAGCTCTAAGGGCTTAACTATATATGAGTCTATATCTATCTTCAACTCCTTAGCCAGAGGAGATGATAGTTGGCCAACCCACCCATTCAGGCATATCACCAAAGCGGCAGCCATTGCAACCCAGTCTGTTACTCTATTCAACTCCTTTGGGACAAGAGAGAAAGACAAATCGAAAATAGAATCCTTTAGCCAGAAAATCTCCTCCAAAATTACAACACACCTTCAATCACCTTTAGAAGAGTCCTTTACTTGAATAATTTGAAATAGCTTTGCGCAGTGAAGCTCAGTAATGATTTCCACCTCTCTGAAACACAAAGCCATCTCTAAAGCCTTTTTAATAGCCAAGGCTTCGATCATGAAAGCTAAGCTTGCAGTAACCTTACCAGCAAAACCATTCACAACTCTACCACACTCATCCTTGCATGTTACACCAATACCTGCTTTATTAATTTTCAACTTAAAAGACCCATCCACATTAAACTTCACTTGCTTATGACTTGGTCTACTCCATTTATAATTAGCATCCAACATATTACTAGAAACCACTTTCTTTTTTTGCACATCCCAAAACTCATTAAGCATTACCATAGCTCTTCTGATAACCACCTCTATATTTACCTGCAACTCTTAGAAAACTACAAGATATTTATCTTTCCATATTTGCTAGAGAATACAAGTAGATAATGCTTTACCATAATCATCTAGCTCCTTCAACAACAATTCCCACCACTTATTAAATCTAGTAATCTTGCTTTTATCGATAAAGATAGACAACTGACAACCAAACCATATTATGCAAGTCCAAGGCACAAAAGAAACATATGTTCTAGAGTTTCAGGTTCACACTTATAGATAGGATAGAGAGCACTATTAGCTCATTTTTATAGAAAAAAGGCCTCCTTAGAAACCAAAGCCCCAACAAAAATCCTCCACATAAAATTTCTGATCTTAGCAAAGACTTTCAAACTCTACACATCCCTCCAAATTTCCTTAGGCATTGTAAAGGAGGAGCTAGGAATCTGTCTAACAACATCTCCATCCTCTTTTACCAAATAATACCTAGACTTCACATTATACTCTCCATTCTTCGAATTCAACCAGATTAGTTTCTCTTCAACACCATAAACAAAGACCAGAGTTTTTAGAATAACATCCTTCTCCTCTCTTGTTATACCATGATTAATACAAGAAAGGTCCCACCTATTTCCATCAATTAAATTCACCACAGAACCCCTTTCTCTTCCTTAGAAAGTTGTCAACCACTTAAGCAATTCCCAAAAGTATTTGGATCCATATATCTTACTAGATCAAGATGGAAGTTCCATTACCAACTCTCCAATAAAGTTCCTGCTTAATTAGGTCCCTACCTTCCAGTAAACTTGACCATGCCCAAGATGTTTCGTGCCCTTTAACAGTAGCTAAGAAATCATCTTAGGGGAAATATATTCCTTTCAACACCCTTACCCATAGATCATCCTTGTTTTAAATTAATCTCTAAGCATTTTTGGCCAATAAAGCAAGGTTAAAACTAGAAAACTCTCTAAAACCCAACCCACCCTCTATTTTGCTCTTTGTAAGACTCCTCTAAGCTTTCCAATGTATTCTTCCCTCTTTTTTCTGCTGTCCCCACCAAAACTTAGAGACTAGTTGTCAAAATCATCACATGTCCACTTAGGGAACTTAAAACATATCATGGGATAAATTAAGATTGCATTAGCTACAACCTTAATCAAGACTTCTCTTCCTGCATATGATAAAAGTTTCAGCTTCCTTCCCTGGATTTTTACAGCTAATTTGTCCTTAATATATCCTAAAGCCTCCATCTTAGATCTCCTCTATAGTACTGGCATTCCCAAATATTTCCCAAGATCATCAGTTTCTTCAATCCCCATCTAGTTATACACTTCCTCTGTTACTTCCTTAGGCGTATTGGCAGAGAAGTAAATACAAGACTTATCAAGGTTAGCCCTTTGCCTAGAAGCATCACAAAAATTCTTCAGCACCTCCCCTAACACAAAGCAGTCCTCTTCCCTTGCATTCATGAAAAACAAAATATCATTTGCAAAAAAACAATGTGATAACACTAGGCAAGCTCTTAAATAGTTTAACACCCATAAGGCCACCATTCCACACATGCTTGCTTACCATGGTTGACAACACATCAGCGGCAATAATGAATAGGTAAGGAGAAAATAGGTCTCCTTGCTAATCCCTCTCTTAGGTTCTTGAAGCAACATTCTTCCCAGATAATTGGATGTTAAATTTAACTGATATGATACGCCTTATAATCAATCCACCCAACGAGGCCCGAAAACCCATCTTTACCATCACTACCCCTAAAAAACCCCCATTCAAGTCTATCATAAGCTTTACTTATGTCCATCTTAAGAGCAAATTCAAATGTACCACCACTTCTCTTATTCCTCAAGTAATGAAAGACTTTATGGGCTATAATAATATTGTCTCCAGTCAACCTACCCAATACAAAGGCCCTTTGATTCTTCAAAATAAGCTTAGGAAGGATTTTTTTCAATCTATTAGCCATCACCTTAGACACAATCTTATAGATAAAGTTGCATGGGCTAATTGGTTTAAATTGAGCAACACTCTCAGGTTTTTCTATTTTAGGAATAAACACCATATTTGTCAAAATTCAAATCTTCTAATGATCTTCTCTTCTTAACAACCTCATTCACCAATTCCAACACTTCATTCCTCACTTTCTCCTAAGTTGACTGATAAAAACACCCAAAAAAACTATATGGGCTCGAGTCCTTTGAAGGACCTAATTTGAAAACAACTTTCTTTACTTCCTCCACTATAACCACCCTCATAAGCACAATGTTATCCTCCTTTGTCACAGCTTTGTAAATATAAATCTGTACCAAATTCAAGGAATTACTTGAAGATGCCTCAAACAGATTAGTATAATATTTTGAAACTTCATTAGCTATGTCATTCTCCTCCTCCCAACATGATCCATCTTCCTTTTTCAATCTAAGGGTTTTATTTGTTTGCCTTCTCTGAATAGTAACTGTATGAAAGAACCTAGTATTCTTGTTTCCCCCCTTTAACTAAATGATTCTAGACCTTTGCCTCCAATAAGTCTCTTCTTTATCCCATAACCTTTCAATTTCAAGAACTAGGTTTTCAGCTTCTTTCAATTTATCCTCTGTTAAAGTCCCCTCCCTACAACTTGCTAACCTAGACATTAACCCGTAAATAATTCTTTTGTTGTTGGGAAAAGCTATTTTACTCCACACCATCAAAGCCTTCCAGCATATGTTCAATATACTATTCAATACCTCCTCCACATACACCCCAGCCTCATCCTTTCTTCTCCAATTAATTTCAATGACGGGCAAAAATTCAGGATGCGCTACCCAATTCTCTTCAAATTTAAATGCCCTTGGAGTCTTCCTTTTTTGGTAAGCTAGATCCTTAAGAACAATATGGTGATCTGAGCCACTCGTTCAATATGAAAAACCAGAATTCTATGAAAAGCTCCCTAAATTCAAAATTGCCCATGACTCTATTTATTCTTTCCTTAATATGATGGTCCCTCAATTTGCCATTAGACCAAATAAAACGTGCCTCTTTAAACACCAGGTCAATAAATCCTTAATCTCCTAACATACACTGAAAATTTATAATCTTCCTAAAGGCTCTTTTCTGCCCCCCATCTTCTCATCTTGAGAAGTTAAGTCATTAAAGTCCCCTATGCATAGCCAAGAACTTTGAATCCCACTTACAATATCTCCTATTTTATCCCAAACCAATCTCCTTTCAGCTTTTTTTAGTGGACCATAAACAAAGGTCACATACTTTGAAACATAAAAAAACACAAAAACCATCTTAGTGTGAATTATATCTTTTGAGGCAATCAAAATATCTACATCCATTTCATTATACCACCAAAGAACTAGTCCTCCAAAAAAGCCACAAGGATAAATAAAAAACTCATTAGCTAAATTTACTTTCTTTCTGATTTTTCCCATTTTCCTTGCCAACATCTTAGTTTCCATAAAAGCCACCCCCAGGCCTTAACAGTTCCATGATATGAGTTTCATAGTTGCTGGGTGGCTTTCTATGGCTAGCCACCAAAGCCTTCAGCATAAACATTGGATCCTAACTCATTTATACCAGCTTTGAAAATGAAACTTCCTTAAGGTAAGCTACTATCATCCAGCATAGGAACCTCAATCAAGTTTTCCACTAAACCAGTAAGTCTCCCACCCCTCTTACTTTTTCTCTTTTTCTTGGGTGAACTTTTTTTATCAAAAAAAATTCTCACTTTTGCCTTTTTACTAATATCTCCCTCCCAAACTTTAGCCATCTTCCCTTTTTTTCTACTTGAGGCTTCCTCTAACTTCCTTTTAATGCTCACCTTATTGAATCTTTGAACCACATCAACCAATAAGAGCTTTTCGTTATATATCACCAATGGCCCCTTTTCATCCTCATCATCTAATGGTATTTCCATAATATATCTCGTAGGATTACTCCCTGTCATTTCTCCACCGATTTCCTCCACATTAACGACTCTACACTCAAAAGGCTCCTCCATTTGTTCTATTTTTTTTTTTTTTTTCTGGTATGCCCCATTAGGCCCTCATTCATTTTCTAGCCCACTTTCCTTTAGCTTCTTCAGGAAAACTCCTAAATTTATCCATCATCTTTGAGAATAACCACCTTCCACCATCCCTTTATTTTCTTCCCTCAGTCCACAAATCTCCATTTCCTTCTAAGCCTTTATTGATTCTTTTTTAACCTCACAGCCCGTATTAGGCCTATCTGGGCCTAACGTTCCCTTCATAATACCCCTACTACATCTTCCCTTACCCTCACCCATACTAGCCTCCTCTCTAGCTATGCCACATGGACCACCTTTAGCAAACTTATCATTCCTAATGTCTCAATTTGTTTTATTGGTCTTCTTTCCTCTATCAAACTTTTCAAGTTGATCAAAACCTTCCCTTTTTCAAAATTACTATCTCTAAGTACATTACCCCTCCAAGAGATTGCTCCTTACGCGCCTTCCTCCTTCACTCTTCCTCCATCTCCCACCACTCCAAGTTACAGAGTAAAAGAGCATCATCACATTCCTTCACCGACGTTGTTCCCAACCATGGCCCATATCTTGGTTCTTTAGGCTTGACTAAAGACATCTTCCTTCCTGACACATAACTTCTGGATTCATGGCCTACCAAACCATATTTAAAATAGAAATTTTGTAACCTTTCATACTTCACCTACACCCACATTCATTCACGACCTGGCCGGGGAACCCAAAAACCTTTAACCAGAGGCTTTGACAAGTCAATTATCACTCTAACCCTGATATAAGTTCTGTAGATCCTCCCCTCCATTACCAGGTTTTCTAACATCACCACCTCCCCAACAACTACACCTAGTTTCTCAGCGTTACCTCTGTTATCCTTTCCAGGGGGTATTATGGAATTGAACCCAAAATGGGCAACTTTTGAATTTAACTTCTTGAAACACCATAAAATTATACCATTTCCAGATATTCAATAGACACCCCAATATTGACCATAGTCTACCTCTGAGAATTCTACAGCACTCCCTTTCTTCTTTAAAATTAAAGATAAATGCATTGCTATCTACCTCCATGATATCCAACCCCTCCTGCATGTTCCATCCCTTTCTAATAATGGAAATTACAGTATTCTTATTTAAATGTCTATCTGTAATAATCTTTCCAACTAGAGTTCTACGGTTCAGCTTCAGCCCCTCTGAACATTCCCAATCTAGTTGAATCGATCTTTCTTCCTTCTCACTACTGTCTCCTTATGAGTCGACCTCTATTACGCCCCTAAACACTGCCACTACCGCATAAGTGCATTCGACAAAGAAAGATTGGCAATCTCGCTAATCAAAATGAGATAACATAGAAAACTCACCCCTAAACCTCAGTTCCCATTATGGAGAAGACCCACAACTCTCATTAAGGAGAGAAATGTTCAATTCCTTATTATGTTTTTTGCAGAAAGAATGTGATGTAACAAGAGTTTGTAATATTGGATTTATTGCCTAATTGATTTTGAAATGATGAAATAAAAAGTAATTCCTAATAGTATTAAAAATTTCATAGAGAGTCAAACAATTATTAAAATCACATTATGATGATGAAAAATGCTATATTCCTTTAAAATTCATAACACTAAATAATTTTTATCAAACAATCATAAAAGACAAACAAAATCAAACTAATCCCTTAGTATTGTGCATAATTTATCTTGTGTATCACCACTTCATGATTAACAATAAACCATAAATGATAAATAGTCAATTGTTGTGATGAATCGTTAACCATTCATAATGAGCCAATTGTTCATAAAGATCAAACAACTATCATGATAAGCAGTCAATTGTTCATTTCCTAGAACTTAATTTTCATTTCTATCCAAAAATTTTAAGGAAATAATAATTTAAGATACCAATGACGACACAAACGTCTTTGTGGATTATTATCCACGTCTTAAGAGTTTTGAAGACAAATAAAATTCTTCATAGTTGTTCATGCAATTCTAACAAAGCTTGGGTAGATTCAAGTAGTTTATGCATGTTCAAGTATCATTGGATTTAAATGGGTTAAATTATAGTGTTATCAATTTTTATGGGTTTTTGGAATGAATATTTAATTTTAAGGGTATTAATTTTAAATATCCAAATTTATGACCTACCTTGTACATCTATTTTTTTTTTTTAGGTTTTTTTGCAATTTATTATAGGTCAAAATGCAATTTTGTGAAATCTATTGCTTTTTTTTTTTTTTTTTTTTTTTTTTTTTTTTTTATAAATCTTTCATTTTTGTCATGTTAGCAACTTCTTTCATGTATCATCCATATGACTATTTCCTATTGGCCTACTTGGAATTGTTTTCATACAAATAGATTACAAGTTGTTTGGAAGAATTTGTCGAGATATGAAGTGGACTCCTGGGTTCAAATATTCAAAACTGGAAACTTTCCGTTTATAGTTAGTGCAGTTGGCCTCTAATTTTTATTGTTTCTCTTTTCTTTATTTTAAATTTCAGTATATTATAATTTTTTTCTAAAAAAATTATCATATTGCATAAGAACAATACTAATATTTTATATACTTCTTTTTTATACAAAACCATTTTTTTGAAAAAAAATAACTCATTAATATAAAAGTTAGACATTATATCTCTGAGTCTTAATTAAATTTAAAATTAGTAAAGAATTAAATGAAAAAAATGAGTTTATAAATGAGGAGCAAATTAAATTAAGAATGGAATTAATAAAAGAGTAAATTAAAAATTATTTAATAAGTGAAAAATTAAAATAATATTTTACTTAAAATTTAATATTAGAGACGTCCACATAGTTAAAATAAAAATTACACTATGTACGACCATGTACTGATAGAGAAGAACAAAAAAATTTTTACGGTGAAACATAATGTCCTCCAATACATAGATGGATCCAAGAGACATCTCTTGAATTTTTAAAATTTTAATTTATATATATAATTTTATTTTATATTTTTAATTTAATTATTTAATTAATAAGTACTTACATTTTTTGACTTGTAATAATTTATTTTCTTTAATTCAAATCTTTAATCAAATAACTTTTATCCCTTTTAAAATCAAATTCCCATGTCTCATCATTAAGCTACGCTATTCGCGACTGAGATTTTAAGGTCAAGGTTATTAGGTATTGCAAGCAATGTAATCAAACTCGTGAGTCAACTCGGTGGACTTGGTAGCAAAATTACACATATCCACTGAGCCAACATTGTCATTTAGTATATATGTGTGTTGTATTATATATATTTGCACTTCATTTTCTTAGTTTAAATAAAAGCATCTCTTTATACTTGAACCCAAACACTTAGAATAAGTTCATCACCTATTACCACATAACCAATAAAAACTTCATGTTCATCATTTGTAATGCATTATATATATTTATTATTGACTTTTTTTATAGAAATTTTATTTTGAATTTTCATTAGTCATGACTTGAAAAGTTATCTATTATTATCTTTTAACCTATTTTGATCAAGTAATATTTAATAATTATATTTATTACTCTATAAATCGTTTTAATTCAAATTTAAAATTACTAGTATTTGATTATTATTAGTTATTATATTTAGATTTAAATATATAAAATTTTAAAAAATATCTATATTTAATTATCACTTATTCAACTATAATCAAACCAATAAACTATTAATCATTGCATTCAGTAGTTTTAGTTATTAATCTAAATTTAAAAATATTGATTTTAACTATGTAATTGTATATTTTAATAATTATTTTTTATTATAGGTAAACTCTTATGATTCTACGTTACGTGTTTACTTTCCTCAAACAATGTTACCTAAACTCGTGAGTTTGACAACCTTGATTGCAACTATCATGTGTGATTACGTGGCGATAATCATAGGGGGACTCTGCATTCACATTCTATTAGCCGACCGAAAAATTAATTCTTCATATTGGTCAACGTCATATAAAATTAGGCTCAGTCCTTCTCTCTACATTTATTACACACTTTACATGTCTTTTTCTAATCAAATCAACATTACTCCTATTTTAAAGCAATAAAGTTTTTCCATTTTATCTTTTTTTTTTGTTGGTGCTATATGTGCTAATATATAATTAAAGACATTATTTTTATTAAGTGATTTTGTTTAATTATATATTTGTCATGAAAAACTTTGATATTACAACATTAGTGAGTAACAAAACATAAAAATTTATAGTTTTGAAACAATCAATTAGAAATATTTTTAATAATGTTAAATGTTTTAATTATGTATTGAATTTAATTTAACCACTTTTCATTGATTATTTTTTAATAAATATATCTTTGTGACCAAACTATATAATTTTTTTATAAAATTTCATTTATAGCATTTCCCTTCAATTTTAGCATCTCCTCAATCTAAAAAATTCACAATCAACTCCATGGTCTATTATAACTCATTGTAATAAACCCCTATCATTCAAATTCATAAATTTCAACCATTATTAAAATAACCTTCATATAATTTAGTACCTTTGGTCCTCCATATATTTTCAATCAATTTATCGTGAGATGGAGACACATGAACTAACATAAGACGAAGGATAAAGTGAATTACTATGGTAACATTGCATTCCTCTCCTTCAAACCCATTGAGGGAGGCATGAAACATTCCATATTAGACAAAGCATTTATGGTTTAAGATTTAAAGTTTTATGGAAAACAATATCGAATCACACATGAGCCACATATTTGGAATCCTATTTGTCTAAGATGGATTTAGAATAGCCACCTCTTATAGCATACATCCTCAAGCATCAAAAGCATAGGAAAGTTTAGATTTCAGAATACGTTGAGACTGAATATCAAATCAGACACATTCCTTTACTGTGTTCAGTCGATCGCGTTCATCAAGCCTCCCTTGTGTCTTTCTAAGCTCTTCCTCCCCTCACTGACGTTTTCTTCACCTTTTGATGACCTGGTGTTGTTGTGTGCTCCTATTCGATCTATCAAGTTATATCCCTGAAGAGGCTCCTTTTCGTTTCGTTAATCTGTGGGGCAGAAGGGAAAATCAGATCTCCCAGGTCAGCAAAAAATGTCCCTAATAAGAAGATTTAACAATTTGTTAGAATAATTTTAATATTTTATGGATTAGCATTAACTATTTTATTAGATTAGTGTCTTATTAATTCTAGTTAGGCAATTAATGTTATAATTTATAAACTGTGAATGGACTGAGTTTTATTTTAATTTATGGATAATCGGTGATGGGTTCGATTATCCACAAGCTTACTGGGCAGAAACTCAACCCACAGCCCACCAGTATTAGTAATCATCCCGTCAGATTACTAATTTGAGATTGTTAACCAGAGAGAGATTTAATGGGCTTAATTTTTTATTAATTAATTAAATGAGAAATTGTTTTGAAGATTCTAAAGGATTTTTATTTTAATAATATTGATTAATTATATTATTAAAATAAAACCCTATAAATAACACACTGAAACCCTAGTTTTCAAATATACTAAATCTATCACTCTCTTTCTCTGCCAACAAAACACTATGAGAAACACTCTTGGGCATTAGGGGTTGAACTTATTAGACTCAACCAATACTCGGATCAAAAATGTCGTCTTCATCAGGTCAGATTGTTAATTTATTTATTCTCCCTATTTGTGATCATGCTTAATTACATGCTCTAATTCCGCTATCAAATGGTATCAGAGCCCACGGTTTTCTGATTATGAAATTTTATGATTATAAAAAAAAATTTCTCTGAATTTTTCCAGAAAAATTTTAATTTTTGCTTATGAAATTTTAAATTTCCTAGATTATTATTATTATTTGGTAATCAAAATCAGTTTAATTTTTTTTTTCTTCTTCTCGGCAAAGTTACCATTACCGTGGAAGTTCATCACCGACAAGAACTTCGGTTGCCGGCCATTCGAAGAGGTTGCTAGCAATTTGAAAATGCGGCAGTTTCGTATTGCCGATGAGTCGCGTTCAAACCGACAAAATCAAACTTTGTTGGAATCCAAATTTTTGACTGACCTTTTAATTGAACTGAGATGGATTTGCTCGAAATAGCCACTAGAAATCAATAGATCGTGAAAAGACAATCGAAAAGGACCCTATTTTGCGGTCTAAAGACATAAAAATTGACGGGTCAAAGTCGGTACCCATTGGGTCTCTGGCAAGTCAAAATGACCTGTCAGAGGTTGAAGAAGAAGAAGCGTGTGGGCCTCGCCCACGTGCTTCTCTGGCACGTGGTGGCGTGTGTGGCCACATTGTCAGTCCAATTAACTTCAAAATTTGGGGATCAGCTCCACTCATCCTGATCTAAATTATGGTGATTTTTTCAAAATTTTTTGAGACCTATAAATAGGAGTTTTGAAATTTTTGAAAAATTAAAGGCCTTAAAATAATATTTAGATAAGGAATTTTGATCCGAGAAAATTTATGCCTAGACTAGACATAATATGGGACAATATGTTTAGCTCACTTTCCTTGATTATGTGTAAATAAATCATAATTAATTTCTTTGTATTAATTATTATATTTTATTCCTAATTTAAGCACGTGCCTTAAAAAAAAGGAATAAATCATTTATGGAATTTGTTATAACTTTAGGTCACATACACCTAATGATTGTGTGCTCACCTATCATGGGCCCAATTATAGTGATATGTCTGTTTTATAAATAAATTTATATCACATTTATCACTTAATTTCCTATAATTTTGGATAATTCAGTTACCATCATCAAGGAAGAGTCTGAATATTACAATAAGTCCATAAGAGAGAGTGTATATACATGTTATATTGATAATGGACATACCCTATCGGCGTGACATTGTTAATATAATTATGTGGAATAAATATATTTGTGAATGGTTAGCAGCATTTTAATCTAGTGCCTTCATTGTTTCTTATTTCCTATTGATATGGAAATGATGGATACATTTTGTTATTTCTCTTTATGGCCAAATCATTAGTACATATGAGTTTTCTTTCTTGATCTGTTATAATCCAAGACTTTAAGTGGGATTATAAAGCACAACTTGATGATACAATTACATAAGCTGAATTTTGTAAAGGAAATTTTGTTTTATGATTATATTTCCGGGACATAATTAATATTTCCTAATTTTGTTTAATCAGCTTCTGTGTTCCAGCAACTGTCTGTGGTGAAAACTCTGAATGGGATGAATTATGATGATTGGCATAAGTCCCTCAATATGTACTTGATCATCTCCAAGGAGGATTTGGCCATGAGAGATCCAAAACCAGTAGATCTCACTACTGAGTCTAGTGTTGCTAACAGAGCTTATCACAAGCAGTGGTATGAATCCAACAGGATCTGTTTGACAATCATAAAATACACTATTGAGAAGACAATCAGATAGGGCATTCCTGAGAAGGACACCGCTGTGGAATATCTTAAGGCTATGAGTGAAAAGTTCAAAAAGTTTGAAAAGACGCAGAAAGCGTATTATCTTTCGCTACTGGATAACACTCATTATGATGGAGTGTCTGGTGTACGCGAGCATATGATGAAGCTGGTGAATTACTTCAACAAGCTAAAATCTCTAAATGTGGACCTAGGTGAGAGTTATCTTATCTACAAAGTCCTACAGTCTCTTTCAGCAGAATATGAGGTTCTCAAAACTACATACAACTCACAAGAAGTTGAATGGACCATTGATCAGATGATGCCCATCATGACTCAAGAGGAGGAGCCATTAAAGAAATTAAATTCATGTGGTCATTCAGTGAACTACATCTCTCATGCTTCGTCAAGTAAGGTTGGAAACGAGAAGCCTAAAGGAAAGAAACCTTAGGGCAAGCCTAATGATAAAAGGTTCTTTGAGATCAAGAAGAACAATAAGAAAAATAAGGGTCAGAAGAAGAAATTTAAGGGTGATTGTAATTACTATAAGAAGCCTAGCCACAAGATCTCAGATTGCCTTAAGCTGAAGTACAAACGTGAGAAAGAAGGCATCTTTCCTAAAACTACCCCCTAGCTCTAGTTTTTCCTGAATCTAATAATTTTGAAACCTTTATGGATACTTGGTGGTTGGATTCTAGAGCGACTATTCACGTAACTAATTCCTTGCAAGGGCTCAAAGACAGGAGGAGCCCAAATGAGAGAGAAATGATCATTTTGGGAGTGAAAGGAAGTTCAGCTACAGTGGATTGCATAGGAACTGTAATTTTGAACTTGTATTATGGACATACTTTAACTTTAAATAACGTTGTCTATGTACCTTTTTCAAGAAGGAATTTAGTTTCAAGTTCTATGTTAGACAAAGATGGATATTCCTTTTGGTAAGGAAATGGCAGAATTGATGTTTACTTTAGTTCAGTCATTGTTGGAACTGCTAGATGAATAAGCGGTTTATATTGCTTGAATGCTAATGTTTGTTCAGATTCCACTTCTATGGCATCAATTAATGTTGTCATAAGACATAAACGCTGAAGAATTGATGAGAACTCTTCCATGTTATAGCATCAACGTTTGGGTCATATCTTAAAAGAGAGATTGCAGAGAATGGTTAGACAAGGAATATTGCATGACCTAAACTTTTCTGACTTTGAATCCTGTATTGATTGCATTAAGGGAAAACTTCCCGCTAGAGCTAAGAAGAAAGGGACTAATAGATCTGAGGCTATTTTGGAATTGATCCACACAGACATTAGTGGACTAATTACACTATCTGCTATGGGCAATTACAAATATTTTATAACCTTTATAGACGACTATTCTAGATTCTGCTGGGTTGATCTGTTGCATGAAAGATCTGACTTGTTAGATGCCTTTAAAGCATTTAAGGCTGCCGTTGAATAAAAGTCTAGAAAGGTAATTAAGAGTGTAAGATCAGACAGAGGTGGAGAATATTATGAAAGGTATACTGAAATCAAGAGAAACCCTGGACCGTTTGCTCTATTCTTACAAGAGCAAGGAATTGAAGCTCAGTATACTATGCCTGGCACTCCATAACAAAATGGAGTTGCTGAAAGGTGTAATCACACCTTGATGGACATGGTCAGAAGTATGATTAGTCACTTTTCGTTACCAAAATTTATGTGGGGTGATGCCCTTAAGACAGCAGCCTATGTCTTGAATCAAGTTCTGAGTAAGTCTAATGAAAAGACACCGTATGAGCTTTTCACTGGAAAGAAGCCTAGTCTAAGGTACTTTTGCGTGTGGGGTTGTAAAGCAGAAGTGAGACCCTATAATTCGCATCTCAAGAAACTTGATTCTAGGACTGTTAGCAGATTCTTCATTGGGTATTGTTCAAGATCTAGAGGATACAGATTTTAATGTCCCAGTCACACTACCAGGGTCATTGAATCTGATAGAGCCTTCTTTTTTAGGATGACTTGGATAGTGGGAGTGATGTCCCTAGAGTAATTAACCTGCATTGTGTGGATACCATCTTACCCACGCTATCATTGTCATCTCTACCTGTAGATCATGATATTAGAGATGACACCCTTATTGAGAATCCAACTGATCCCATTGTAGAAGCTCCTATAACTGATATAGGAGAACCAACTCTTAATTTGATATGATTACTAAGGATTTGTAGACCTACAATTTCAGATGATTACATAGTGTACTTGCAGGAATTTGAGTCAGACATTGTTAATGGCACAGATCCAGTTTCTTATGACGAGGTTGCGTCAGGATCTCATTCATCTGAGTTGTTGTAGGCTATGAATGATGAGTTGTCCTCCATGTCTCATAATCATGTATGGGAATTAACTGAGTTACCAGATGGTTGTAAACCCGTTGGTTGCAAATAGGTCTTTAAAACCAAAAGAGGGGCCAATGGTGAAGTTGAAAGATTCAATGCCAGACTTGTAGCTAAAGGCTATAATAAAAAAGAAAGGATTGATTATACAAAAATGTTCTCACCCGTATCTACTAAAGATGCCTTCAGAGTTGTAATAGCTCTTGTTGCACAGTTGAATCTTGAACTTTATCAGATGGATGTCAAAATTGCATTCTTAAATGGTGATTTACTTGAGGATGTTTATATGATGCAACCTAATGGATTCACTAAAGCAAGGAAAGAACACTTAGTGTGCAAGTTGAAAAGGTCCATCTATGGGCTTAAACAGGTCTCAAGACAGTGGTATTTGAAATTTGATCAGATAATCACCTCACTTCATTTTACAGAGAACATTGTTGATCAATGTATCCATCAGAAATTTGATAAAGACAACTTTATGATACTCGTTCTATATGTTGATGACATACTCCTGGCCAGTAACTTAGTAACTATGTTGAATGAGGTCAAACACATTTTGTCATGCCACTTTGACATGAAAGATCTTGGTGAAGCCTCTTTCGTTTTGGGAATTCAGATTTATCGTGATAGATCATGTGGCACTTTTGGTTTATCTCAGACAACCTATATAAAACGAGTGCTGAAGAAATTTAACATGCATACTTGTGCTCCTTGTGTTACGCCTGTACAGAAAGGTGAAAGGTTGTCTAGATCATCTTGTCCCAATGATGACAATTTGAAAATTGAAATGAATAAGATTCCATATGCATCTACTGTTGGCAGCCTTATGTACGCTCAGGTGTGCACATGACTTGATATTGCTTTCGCTGTCAGTGTGCTTGGTAGATACCTGAGTAATCCTAGTCTTGATCATTTGAGGGCTACAAAGAAAGTTATGAGGTACTGTCATAACCGACCTTTCGGTGGGATGGAATTAAAATAGGTTTAAAACCGATTCCCAAAAATAGAATTTTGAAAATCAATTTTATTAGGAGTCGCCACCAAAATTTTTAACGGAAAACTTTGGAAAACCAATTTAAATAAAACAAACGAAAAAAAGAGGCGAAATGGTCTGCGAGGTCAGAGATGGGTTCGGGAGTCTATTTGAGTGTGAGGAAGGTGTTAGGCACACCACAACACTCGCCCATAAGGACAAAACTAGTTAGTTGAAATAGAATATGGCCTTTAATTAATCTCAATTACCCTTTTATTGACATGGATGCACGTTAGACATAGAAGACAAAAAAGCGAAAATGCATGCAAACTGATGGATATTTACAAAGGACGGACTTGACCTAGGAGGAAAGCCTAGGGCCTACGTACCCCGTGAGAGGGATCAAAGTCCACGTAGTTCGACTAAAAGACATTTTTGTGATTGGTGGTGTCGTAACCGACCTTTCGGCAGAATTGAAAAATAAGGTTTTGAAACCGATTCCCAAAATGGAATTTTGAAAATCGATTTATTTGGAGTCGCCACCAAAATTTTTAATGGAAAACTTTGGAAAACCCATTTAAACGAAAAAAGAGGCGAAATGGTCTGCGAAATCAGAGATGGGTTTGGGAGTCTATTTGAGTGTGGGGAAGGTGTTAGGCACCCCACAACACCCGCCCATAAGGACGGTTACCTTAAACTAGTTAGTTGAAATAGAATATGGCCTTTAATCAATCTCAATTACCCTTTTATTGACATGGATGCACGTTAGACATAGGAGACAAAAAAGCGAAAATGTATGCAAACTGATGGTTATTTACAAAGGATGGACTTGACCTAGGATGAAAGTCTAGGGCCTACGTACCCCGTGAGAGGGATCAAAGTCCACGTAGTTCGACCAAAAGGCATTTTTGTGATTGGTGGTTTTTTTTTTTATTTGTGATGAGAATAGGAGGATTTTAATTAAAACAGATCATTGTAAACAAAACGGGATAGAAATTTGGTTTGTATGTTTTAATTTACTACAATCTGATTAACCTCATTCTCCTGAGCTCTTCACATTTTCTCTTTTAAAATTATTTTTTTCGATTTTATCATTATTATTTTTTTGAGTTTTGAGAGTTTATATTTCAGGAATTAATGCATAATTTATAATGAAAGGAGTATATTTTTTGTTTTATGGGTTTTTGAATTTATTGTTGATAAATATTGATTATTGTTATTGTTGATTATTGGTAGACAATTTAATTTAAGTGCTATTATTTATGTGTTTATCTGTTTGTCTTTGAACAAATATATGCTAATTTTCGGGTTCTATGGAGATTAAAATCTCACACGAGCCCGGGAAGTCGAGGAGAGACAAGTATTTTCACACGATCCATTTTGCATAAATATTTAATCAAGGTTAATATTTAATTATTTTCCATTTATTCATTTTTGTATTATTATTAATATTATTGTCATTTCGGAATTAATTATAGGGATTTAAGGAGATTAGAACCTCACATAATCCCACGCAATCGAGGAGAACAATATTCTCACACGATAATTTCGTAAATGATAGGGAATGTTTATTAAAGCAAGCATTTTGATTATGATTATTATTATGATTTAATCAAAATTAATACTTTGTTACCATTCGCTTATTTTCCACCATTCACCCATTAATATTTCATTAGTATTATTGTTGGTTTTCAATTATTCAATTCGTTGTAGGGATTTAAGGAGATTAATATCTCACATAATCCCCAATAATCGAGGAGAACAAAATTTTCACACGATAATTTTATCCACCATGACAATATTAATTATCATTCGATTATTTTTCTCCATTCCTTCATTAATATTTCATTAGTATATATTGTCATTCCTTTGTTTTTTCACCATTTATTAATTAATATTTCATTAATATTAATTGTCACTTTTCCATTATTCAACTAATTGCAAGGATTTAAGGAGATTAACATCTCACGTAACCCCCGGTAATCGAGGAGAACAAAATTCTCACACGATAATTTTATCCTTCATGACAATATTCATTAATTATCATTCAATTATTTTTCAACATTCTTTCATTAATATTTCATTAAGATTCATTGTCTTCCAATTATTTGATTAATTGCAAGAATTTAAGGAGATGAAATAAAACTCACATAATCCCTAGCAATCAAGAACAACAAAATTCTCACATGCTAATTTTATACGTAATAGCCATAATTAATCAAAACTAATGTCTAAACAATTATAATGAACAAAACTAAACAAATTTAAGCACGTGAACAGTAGCTTCTCATATTAAAACACATGAACAGTGCACATGCATGAAGTTGTCTTGAAGGAAATCGAGTGAACAGTAGCATGCAGCAGAATTCTCGCCCAAGTCAAGAACGTGCAGCCATACCTGGCGTTTTCAGCTCCACCCTTGTGCTCCAATGAAGAATGACCTTCTCCTCCTCACCCAACAATGGAAGATGAACCTCCAACAGCCCCCCAAAGTGGCTGGTCTTGGCTGGAAGTGCAGAAACGGACAGCTTCATTAGAGTTTCGTTGGAGTTTTCTGGTTGGCTCCAGCGCTGGAAACTCTGCAGAAAGTGTCTCTACTTCTCGGCTGGAAGATAGAGGCTGAAAGCTTCTCTTCTTCTCCACACTTCCTCTTCTTCCTTGTGCTCTCTAAGCTCTCCTCTATTCACCTCTGTTTTTTGAGCTCAAAATAGAGTTTTTTCTCCTCCATGGTTCAACTTCTATCCCTCCCTTTGCTGCCACTTTGTTTTGGATTCAGACTTCCTTGTTTCTGCACATCATTTTGGCATCTAACTCTTCATTTTTCTGCTCCTTGGATGGTCTGAACTTCAGCACCTTTTCACTCTAGAATTTAGGACGTTGCTTCCACGATTTTTCTGCACATTGGACAGCTTCGTTCAGCTCGGTTTCTGCAGTTCAGCTCTCGGTTTCTGCCTCATTTCTGGTTCGTTTCCCTGCTGTTCTTTCCTCAGGTGGCTGCCTTGCTTCCTTGCTTCGTTCAACTTGGTTTCTCCCTCACGTTGTTGACTCCATTCTCTTCTTTCGTTCAGCGTTGTTCCTCTCGGTTTGTTGCTGTCTTCGTTGCTCTTCCTTTCTTCTTCAGCTCCTCCTCCCTTCTTGGTCACGTGGCTCTCCCTTTTTAACGTGGTTCCTCTTTCTTTTTCCTTCCTCTCTTCTCTTCTCCAGCTCTCTTTTCTTCTCAGCCGAGGAATCCTTTCTCTCCAGCGTTTTTTTCTCTCCTTTCCTTTCGGTTTGCTGCCCTCCTTTATGCTCCAACGCCACCTCTCTTTTTCTGCCTTGTTGTTCCCTTTTTCCCTTGCTTTTTCTGCAACTTCCAGCCACCACTTTGCTGCACACGGTCCCCTCCTTTTGCTGCCATCTCCAGCCACGCCACATTCTTCTTTCACTGCTCCAGCCACCCCACTTTCTGCCATGTTGCAAAACCACTCCCACTTGCTTTTTTGTCCCCTTTGTCCTCTTGTGCATGTGTGTGTATGGGAGCATGCATGTGGTGAGTGTGTGTGTCTATGGGTGAGAGTGTGTGAGAGTGTGAGTGTGAGTGTGTGAGAGTGATGTGTGTCATGTGTGTGAGGGCAAGTGAGCATGTGAAAGTGTGTGAAGGCAAGTGAGGTGAGAGTGTTTTGCAATTCCATTTCAAGTATGTGGCCTTGTTCATTTTATTTCCTTGCAAGATGATTGCCATGTCTCTTCTTCAAACCTATATCTTGAATTTTCCTTTTTATTATTTTTGGTTCTTATGTTTGGTTTTTTCCATATTACTTCTATTTTGTTTACCTTTTGCAATTTTGTTTTGATTAATTGTTATTATTATTTTATTATTTTATATTTTTTTGAATTTTTTAATTCTATTTATTATTATTATTGTGATTATTATTATTATTGTTAATTTGGGTGGGGTGTTCACAGGTACCTACAAGGTACAAAGCATCACATGCTTACTTTTAGAAGATCTGAGCCACTTGAAATTGTGGGTTATTCAGATTATGATTATGCATCTTGTGTGGATGATCGCAAATCCACTTCTGGATACATCTTCATATTGTCTGGAGGAGCTATATCGTGGAAGAGTTATAAGCAATTAGTAACAGCTACTTCGACTATGGAGGCAGAGTATATCGCTTGTTATGAGGCTACCCGCCAGGCCATATGGTTGAGGAAACTAATATCTGACATGCATTTAGTTAATTCTATATCACGATCTCTAACCATATACTGCGATAGTTCATCTACTGTCAGCTTTTCTCAGAATTATAGGAACTCCAGTCGCACTAAATACTTCAATGTTAAGTTCCTATTTGTCAGAGAAAAGGTTGCTGAATCTCAGACTCGTTTGATTCACATTCCTGGTGAACATATGTTGGCAGATCCATTGACCAAAGGCTTACCCATAGGAGTCTTCAAGAATCATGTGACTCACATGGGTGTTGTTGAAATTTTGGTGTAGCCTTAGTTTAGTGAGAGTCTGAATTGAGTTCTTAAGGGACTTTTGAATTGTAATTTGATGTTTTTTGAATCTTACTTTGTATTCCATTCAATTCAAATAATGAAACTTATTTATGGAAAATGTGAATATCACTTGATTCCCTATCGGTTTCAGTGATCTTTGTGTATAGTTTCACTTCTGAATCTTGTATGGCTTATAAATATACACACATCTGTGTGTTTATGTGAACATTATTATGCCTGATTAGGTATTCGTTTACTGATCTAATAATTTGATTAATTCTATCCAAGTGGCAGATTGTTAGAATAATTTTAATATTTTATGGATTAGCATTAACTATTTTATTAGATTAGTATCTTGTTAATTCTAGTTAGACAATTAATGTTATAATTTATAAACTGTGAATGGACTGGGTTTTCTTTTTAATTTGTGGATAATCAGTGATGGGTTTGATTATCTACAAGCCCATTGGACAGAAACCCAACCCACAGCCCAAGAATATTAATAATCATTCCGTCAGATTACTAATTTAAGATTGTTACCCAGAGAGAGATTTAATGGGCTTAATTTTTTATTGATTAATTAAATGAGAAATTGTTTTAAAGATTCTGAAGGATTTTTATTTTAATAATATTGATTAATTATATTATTAAAATAAAACCCTATAAATAACACACTGAAACCCTAGTTTTCAAATATACTAAATTTATCACTCTCTCTCTCCAGCCAAAACACTATGAGAAACGCTCTTGAGCATTGGGGGTTGAACTTATTAGACTCAACCAATACTCGGATCAACAATATCGTCTTCATCAGGTCAGATTGTTAATTTATTTATTCTCTCTATTTATAATTATGTTTAATTACATGCTCTAATTCCGCTATCACAATCCACATCAGATGCATCATAACGTCCAACAAATAGAAGTCCAAAGTGGCTCACAGTTGTATTTGTAAAGGACCATTTAGTAATTGCCATGTAGAAGACCAACTTGATCTCAAAATGAAAATTGAGGAACTAAACCAGTTTGTTACTCCATTTTTCTCTGCACGTGTTTGATGGATATTGACGGTCATGCTTTTAAATGGTGATTTATAGAACGAGAAGAGAAAATAATTGTAGACGGCCACATAACACAGTTTGTCTTGAGTTTATGGAAGATGGGGAAGCCATGAATGTTTGGATAGATTAGTTGAAAATTATGATAAAGAAGGCAACACGTTTCATAATAGAAACTTATTATAATAAGATCTTAATAGATGAGAGGTTAATCACAATTTTTTCTTATTAAATATTGTAATTGAAAACAAAGATTGAAATGAATTAATGCAATTGTTTAAATGTTTTTTCCAATACATTACCCCAGGATCCGTCCCACTAAGAGCGATTTGTTTGGTTAAATTAACTTTATATATAAAGAATAAAGGAAAATATATGCACGACATTGATATGCTAAGAAAAAGCAACAGATGTTTAATTAAAAACCACAAGAAAAACTTCCTCTTCTAACTTTCACATGAAGATTGTCATTATTTTAGAAATCTTTGTCAGAGTGAAAACGCTGTTCTCTTTTGAAAATATGGTAGCTGACAAATCCATAGGACATCGACTCATGACTCACTTACTGATCAATTAAGATTTACTGTTGCAGTTGTATCAGGAATTATGACTGCATGGAGTTATTAAATTAAATTTGAGCCGTCCAATTCTTGAGTTTTCTGTAGTTGACAGAACCAACCGTAAAGAATCCAAATTCTTTATTATATTATGTAGAAAGAAGGATGATCTCCACCTTGTGCGAAACTAACATTTGTTTGTTTAGTTGTATTTATGTGTCTGCGACATTGGCTATATCTAATTTAAAAACTTACATCGTAAGCTAAGAAAGTTTCTAGCAGGCACGCAACTATTTTTTGAAATCATTGACGCTGAATATGGACTGACTATTATATTAATAATTTGTTATACAATGCAAAAATGTCATTTTAAATTTATTTTACATTAAAAAAGAGTTAATTTCCTATATAAGATTGTAATTTTGTTTATAATATGACATTAAAAGAAGTTAAGTTGATAATAAATTTTAATATAAAATTATAATATATTTTCTATATAATAATAAAGATATATACATAATTTTAATTTTTAAAAATACATTTTTGGTAAAACAATTAACTAAAAGTCAATTAAAAAATAATTGAGTATAATTTTAAAATACATCAAGTATAACATGAGAGAAATTAATATATTTATATTAAATAAGTAGATGTAATTCTTTATATTTTTATTATGTCGTTCTTCAACTAAAAGATATAATTTTTTCATAATATCTTAACATATTTATAGTTATATCAAATAACCATGATTTTTAAATAAATTATACAATTTTTATGTTATTATTTTTTTCACATTTAAAAATCAAATCAGATAATCCTAGAATACTATGTATGGGATACCGCGGAGAAGGTCCAAAGGCATGTGAGGGCAATAACGAGAGATCAAGTGGTTAATTAAGCAATTAAACAACTATTAAATATAATACACTGTGCCGACCCACGAGATAATCCATAATCCAAATTCCTGAGCCAATAGCCAATGAGAAAAGGTCACAAATGGTTTGTCTCTAATCTCAATACAATTTTATTTTGTGTGTATATGGTTTCACGTTCAAAAGGTTCAAAAGTTAGTTTGTATATCTAAACATAGATTTATCTTATAAATATTGTTATTTGGTTTGATATTTAATTTTTTTAAATCAATTTTATCTTTCAAATATTTGTTTGCACAAAAATAAAAAAACAACTATGTTTACCTTGAATCAATTGTATAGATGAAAAAATTCAACTTCAAACAAAAATTTTTTAAAATAAATTATGGTGATATAAAATTATATTTGATGAAAATTAATTTTAAAAATTAATGATTCAAAATTACGTCAATTTAACGCTAATCCAAATATACAATTTATTTTATTGCATATTTTGAGTGATTTGCATGATAACAATCACTACACTTGAGAAATTTTCATTTAATTGGCACTTTCTCCTTCCTGATTTCACGGTTATATGACTCACTTAATTAAGATTTGAGTATTATTACGCTAATGAAAGAATGAGGGCATTTTAAAAATATTAAGCTCAGATGCCATTATGCCCTGTGTTGTCACCCAGATTATATCTTGACCTATATAAGATTACTTAATTGTTAGAAAAAATAATATTTAGAAATCATACATTCAATATATTTATTATGAAAACCAATCAGAACCAATTCAGACTCGTTTTGACTTGGCGTTTAACTCGTCCAAACTCGAATAAGTTGACTTAGTGGCATTATTTTCAAAAAAACAAACAACTCCAGGTAGTAAAACCACGCTTCTCCACTGAGCCAACATTGTGTTTCAATATATATGTGTGTTGTATTATATATATTTGCATTTTATTTTCTTAGTTTCAAAATATACATTTCTTTATACTTGAACCCAAACACTTAGAATAATTTTATTATCCATTACCACATAATTAATAACCAATAAGAACTTTATATTCATAATTTATAATGCATTATATATATATATATATATATATATATTATTGACTTTTTTTTATAGAAATTTTATTTTAAATTTTTCATTAGTCATGACCTGAAAAGTTATTTATTATTATCTTTTGACCTATTTTGACAAATTAATCTTTAATAATTATATTTATTACTCTATAAATCATTTTAATTCAAATTTAAAATTACTAGTATTTGATTATTAGTAGTTATTATATTTAGATTTAAATATATAAAATTTTAAAAAAATATCTATATTTAATTATCACTTATTTAACTATAATCAAACTAATAAACTATTAATAATTGCATTCAATAGTTTTAGTTATTAGTCTAAATTTAAAAATATTGATTTGAACTATGTAATTGCATATTTTAATAATTATTTTTTATTATAAGTAAACTCTTACGATTTTACATTACGATTCCACGTTATGAGTTTACCTTTCTCAAACGATTTTACCTAGACTTTCGAGTTTGACAACCTTGATGAAAACATATTAAATTTAAATTGATTCTATGAAATTTACATATTAATTATCATTTATATTAAAATACACTGACTTGAGACTTTGAAATTCTTTTATTATGCATCTGAATATTGAATATAAAAATTTCAAGGCCTTTAAGTTAGAGTACTGTAAAATTAAAAAAGTTTTAGTATAATATAAATTTTAAAATTTTTTTAATAAATATATAAGATTACAAATGTAATTTACTTTTAATTGTATCACGTGAAAGAACCTTCCCTTCTTACCGTTCATTCAAGGATAAGATAATGTATCGAATGACACAAGAAGTCCTTTTTTTTTTTTTTTTTTCCTGAATTGCTGGTATTTTAGCCAGTCAAATGAATTAAATAAACTAGCCATTGACGTACATTCATGAAAGCTAATATATAGGAAGATAAAGTGAAAATTCCAACATTAATGATTATTCGGACGCAATTTTGAATAGAGTTTTACATGACAGAAGAATTAATGAATAAAAAATTCATATTCTAGAACTGTTTTGGGATCCAAAATCGATCGAGAGAAACTTTGAGAGACTGAGAGAATTGTCAGGATGGAACCATTACAAAAGAGGCATTGAGACAATACGGGATAGTGATAAATAAAAAATATATATTGAAAATTCCAACATCAATAATTACCGAAGACTTTAACTTTCTATAATTTTTTATAGTAAAAAATTAATATTGTTAGATTAAGTTTTTAAATTGTTTATAACAGTTACGATTAAATGTTTAAAAGTTATCGAAACGTAATTCAATTTTAAAAGTAAATTATTAAATTTTTATGATAATTAATATTAATAATTAAATCTAATTTAAAAATGTTATTGTAATAATTACATGATGACAATTAAGAAATATGGAGAGATAAGTAAAATATTCCAATTTATAATTACTTACTAGGTCATACCATTTTTTAGACGAATTTTTACACTTTTATAGATCTAAAGATGAAATTTTGAAAAAGAAAAAAGTGGTTTATATGTAACAAATAAGATAGATAGTCCACGTTCAATAAGTAAAAATGGCTCATATTTATAAAGAAAAAAAATGAAGATTTTTCAAAAACTAAATGACAAGAGTTGGATTAGGCATTTATACAAATGGATACCATGCAATAATACAAGGGTACACTTACAAATAGACAAAGAGGAGGGGAGAGAGAAAAACCACGAATAATAGATTAGGGCTTTTTTTCTCTCTCCTTATTTTTTCAGCTCTCGAAGTACATAATAAATCCATTAAAACTAAATGCAGGCAGAATTAGATCGAGTTGATTGGACCATGTACATCCCATGTACTTCAACTATAGTGTAATGCCAAGTGTAGTGATCCTAAACTCTGGTATACTTTTGTAATAGGCTCCCATTTATGGCCCATCGGCAACTTTTTATGCAAATCATTGCAACAAAAATATAATTAGTTGCTCATTAGTTCAATCAAAATTATTATTAAAATTAATAAGATAATAAATACAAAAATATTTAATAATTACGACCAATGTAATTTGTGAAAAATATAAACTATTGTAGTAATAATATAATTAGTTACTTGTCAATCTAACTATAGGTATTACTAAAATTAACGTGAAAATAAATGTAAAAATATTCGATAACTACAATGAATATTGTTTGTAAGGAAAGCAAAACATTGTAGTAATTAGTTACTTGTTAGTCTAAACAGTTAAAAATAATATTGATGTGGTAAGAAATATAAAAATATTTAGTAACTACATCGAATGTGATTTGCAAAAAATACAAATCATTGTAGTAATAATATAAGTAGTAACTTGTTAGTCTAACAACAGTTAAAACTAAAACTGATGTATTATGCAAAAAAAAAGATTCAATGACCATTGAAAACGTGATTTATAAGAAACATAAATCATAGTTGTAATAAATGAAAAAATTATTAGTAACTACAAATAAAATTATTCATAAAAATTTTGATGAAAAGTCGTTCATTTTCTAAAGAGTTATGTTAGTATATAAAGTTAAAACTAATTTGAATAATTGGATCTATTTTAATCTGATGGATACATAACTTAGTTTTTCAAATGAATTATTCTCATACCCAATGAATTATTCTCATACCCGCGCCAAACATGTCTTGATTAATCATAACATTAATGATTGAAAGAATAAAAACAATCAATTATGTAAAGTATGTTGAGCAAGGTTGGAACCTAAGAGGAGGTGAATTGGGTTTTATTAAAAAAAATTTAACTAGAAAAATCCTTTTTAAATCAATAGTAAAACTATATATCAAACTTGAAATAATGAATGTAGAATGTAAAAGGAGTAAGGGAAAAGAATAGACACAAAGGTTTATCTTGGTTTAGCTTCTACCCAAGCCTATGTCCAGTCCCCAAGCAACTTCTTAGGATTTTTCACTATCTCAATGAATAAATATAATAACCTAAGAGAATCTCTCTTTAATCCCAAGCTTTCACAGCTTGACTCATTCAAGGAACCTCCTTGAACACTCTTAGGGTTATACTCCCCCTGAACCCAAGCTCTATCTTAGCTTAACTCCCTTAAGGAACCTCCTTGTGTTTCTCTCCTACAAGAAAGAAAGAAATATAGATAATAAACTCCCTGAAACAGAGTATATGATAAATTGAAGCAGTAATATGATAAAGAGCTTATAAGAAAATAAGAACTAATGACATAATCACTTTGAAATGTTTTTCTTGTTGATTCAGAGTCCATAGGTTGAGTTTATATAGATTAAGGTCCAATAGATCCGTTAAGAGTGAGTGGGAAATCTGAGATACCAAAATATAAATGTTATAAATCCATTATGGCTTGTCTGCCATTGACCAACCAACTGCCCTCTACTAGCCTGTCAACTGCTTCTTCTTTTTATCTTAGAATTTCAAATTCTAGACCCCAAGAGTCAATTGCTCACCCTTGGCTAGTTGACTGGTCACTCATTGAGAGTTCTCAATTAATGGTCTTAAGGCAGGCAACAGACTGAGGTATGGCCAATCAACTGTTGGCAAGTGGCCAGTTAACTAGTGACTCACAAAGAGCTCTTAGTTGATCAAGCCTCAAGCTGGCAACAGACTAGTGCTTCTCAGAAAATGACCAGTCAACTACTAGCTAGTGGCCAATCAACTGTTCACTCACAGAGAGCTTTTAGTTGATCACGACTCAAGCTAACAGTAGATTAGGGGCTTCTTATAAGGTAACTAGTCGATTGTTGGCTAGTGGCCAGACGACTGGGGATTTCCAGATTCCCCCAAATCATCTTTTTCTCAACCTTTAAGACATAGAATCAATTCTACATTCATTTTACATGATTCTTATTAGCTCAATATCAATTACTAAGGTTCCTAAGATATGATAATACATTGAAAACATCTAAAACCTAAGTAATATATAGACAAAAAAAATTTCTTCTTTTGTTTGTTATCATTAAAATCTTGATCTTTAGCAAATAGGCTTAACAAAGTTTTGTATGTTAGTGAAGTATGAAGAATATGATGTTATAGTTTGATATTGAATTGGTGAAGAAATTTTATGTAAGTGCCTAGCGGCTTGCACCCTATTATAAAGTGGCAAAGAGAAAAGATAAAATCAATAATAAAAGGTGAGCTTATATATATATATATATATATATAATTTAGAAGAATTTTACAATTTAAAAGCCACATAGCGATGGCTCTGCTTTAGACTTTATCCTTCCTATTTTATTTTTTTATTTTGAAAGTAAAAGATACTCATATAATTACGAGAAAGTGGGGATACAATTCCAAAAGTGAAGACCAGCATACTGAATGGATGCTCTACCTAGACTATGAGCTTCCATATTGGCTTGTCACTCTAATGAAAAGATATATCTATCAAAGTATAAAGAAGTTTACAATCCTCTATGATGTTGCCAAGCTCAAAAGCATCCAAAATTAATGAGTGTAAGGCTATGATTACTTGCAAAGAATTAGAGATGATAGTTCCAGTGTGTGCACTATTCAAAGATGCCCAACCAAAGGCTGTCTTGAGTGTAATAACTTCTGAGATAACAAGGGAGAAAGACCCAACAAAAGTGTTAGTAAACGTTGTTACTAGAGATCCATCCATTCTCGTGGATGACCACCCCGTATCCTGATACTTTTTAAGGCCCAAAGACAATTGCATCAACATAGCAGACCCACACTCCATTACTTACTGAGTCAATTTGGGTTTCTCAATTGGCATTCCTACTAATGCTAGTGCTAATTTGCCTTTTTTGTTCTTAAGCCTATTGGCATTGCCCAAGGAAAGCTAGCCTAGCACTTATGATTTGCTTTGCTCGAATTGATATCCAGTTCTACATTCGTTGGTTCCTACTATTCCAAATTTACTAGCTATAGCACAGAGTTTCACCGTCTAGTTCCTTGCAATAGTGTCTGAAGCACATAATAATAAGTTTATAAAGGAAGGATATTCATTACAGCAAATATGGTCCCATTGATTGTAGGCTTCTTTTACTTGATTATAGTGCGAAAGAGCATTTGATATATCCTAGGGCTTGTTGTAAACAGGGTATGAGATGTCAATAGCAATTCCTCTCGAAATGAAATTGGCTTTGACTAGAAGTATTCCTCTACTAACTCTCCAAATAAAGTTTTTGACCTTTAGGGGCATTTTAAGTTTCTATATGTTCCTCCATTGCTCTAGGTCATCTATTCATTAAGAAACTTCCTACAAATTTCTAGCTACATAATAGCTTAACTTAATAGTATATTGGCCTTTCTTGTTGAAATAAAAAATTCTCATATCAGGCCAGGGTTATTTGCTAATGGGGATATTGATGATGTCATCTTGATCTTCTTCGCTAAAAAATTTTACAAGTTTAACTGTGTCTCACTCTTTCCTTCCTTCTATGAAGAGTTCAAAGACTTTTATAGTATTATTCTCTGGTTGTCTGGTATTTGCAGGGGGTGAAATTTAAGTTCCTAAGTTGCCATGGATCAATCCAAACTCTATGGTGGCACTGTCTCCTACTCTTTATCTATTGCCCTTTTTTAGTAGAATCTGGGAAGCAACAATACTCCTCCGTGTGAAGCTTGGATTAGAACATAATCCTGCTGACCAAAAGTCCTCTTCAAAGAAGTATTTTGCTTTGAGGATCTTATATGAAAGAGTATTGGACAGTATGTCTAATCTCTAACATTGTTTCTCCAATATAGCTAGATTAAAGCAATAGAGGTTTCTGAAACCCATACCACCAGATTCTCTCTTTGTACACATCTTATCCCAGGATAACCATTTCACTCCTTTCCCTTATGTTCCATGACCTATGTTTGGAAAGCTCTTTAAGTCTATTTTCCAATGAAAGAAGTTTCATATCAAGAAGCAATGTATTTTTGGAGATTAAAATAGTGACCAATGATCAGAATACAATTTTATACCAAATTCATATCTCACCACTCAACTTTAGAAGGACATAACATTTTCATTTGAACTCCATTTTAAGTGAAAGGTCAATCATTAAAAGGCTCTTTAAGTTTATTTTCTAATAAAATAAGTTTTATAGCAATATCCCATACAATTTGTTAGATATAAGTGAAATAGTGACCAAAGGGCAAAAACGATTTTAAGTAAAATCTATATTTCACTATCTTTTAAGTCCAAACTTATATTTTAAGAACCTAAATATCTTGAGCCAATAAATACAAATCTAAATCATTGAATTTCACAAAATAATACTTAGCCTATGATAATTATACCTATTCAATCCATTGGCTATCTTGATGCATCTAAGCTTTAAATACTTAACTTCTTCAATGCTTAGAGCATCTTTCCTTCTTGTTGCCATTGTGTGAAACATGATATTGATATTTCATTCTTTTCACCTCAATGTTCACTCTTCCTTCTTTGGACCATCCTATACATAATAGATATTCAACTTCCAAACCAAGAAGTTAGTCCAAATGGTTAATCAATTAAGCACATATGAATATTATATTTGTACTTCATATTTTTCATATATTTGTCATCATTAAAACAATCTCAACATCCTTTTTTTTATGATGAAAAATCACCAAAGAAAAATATGTCAAATAATAAAGTATGCAATGTATTGAGTATATGCACATATTTTCCTTTTCTATATATTTTTCTTTTCTTCTCACTTTGCACACTCCTCTCATCATGCACATATTTTTCTTCTCATTTATCTCCCCCTTTATGACATCAAAAATGGACGAAAAGAACATCAAGTCTCTATTGTTATCTCTGCCATTATTTGACATCAAAGAGATTCAAGGAAGTTTAGATATATAAAAGTTTAAGCACATATTCCTCTATTAAACAAATGAATCATATTATGATGACAATTTGGGATTGTGTGAGACTCATCAAAATAATCAATCTTTTATAGTCACAAAGATTCAGATTATGCAAGATATGATTGAAAGGATATAATATCAAATCCATAGTTCAATTCATATCTTGCCAACCATGCAATGCTTGCAATTATTTCATATATGCATAGTTCCAACATATTTGAAGATGATCATATATGCAATTACGTCATCTTCCAAGGATAGAATAAATGAAGAAAGAAATGTTAGTTTCTACCATGGATAGATAAGAGAGAGATAACATCTTCTTCTTTGAGATGTCAATATTATGGGCAAGCAAATCAAATACATCTACTTCATGTAAAGTATACCCAAAGACATATGATCTTAATTTTAAGCTATACTCCTTTTCAATCAATAGTAATAATCATCATTTTATCAACAAAAAAAAGTATTATACCACCCATTTTACTAATTTTGAAGAAAAATCTTTCTTAGAAAGTTCTCATTTCCTCTTTCAAAAGGTGAGAGCTATAAGGATGATATTTCAAAGAAAATTCCCTTTACATGAAAAGCACTTGATAAGCATAGGAGGATTTCTTTTGCATGTGTGATTTTTGTATGTGTAATTTCTTTTCCCATTTCAAAAGAAAATCAATTCAAAACATTATGAAATGGAATGAAATGAGAAGGATTTTCTAGAGAAGAATTTTCTATATATAAAAAAAAAATGATTATCATATACATAAAAGGTCTAAAGGTATCACAATAAAAGCATAACTCCCCCCCCCCCTTTAATGATCCACATGAAAAGCATTATATAGGCATTCAAAGCTATGCAATGAAGAAGACAATCATCATTGACATTTGCAATTTCTTTTCCCATTTCAAAACAAGAGATTTTCAAATTGTTTAAAACATTTTAAAAGGGAATAAAGATACTTTGGAAGAATCATGAAGAATATAACTCCTCTATATGTTTGAATGATTGTCATAAAAATAAGGATTGTCATTTGAAAAACAATGTTGCCGTTCATAATATAATTTTTAATAAAATTTTATGTTTTTAGGCTTTATTGAATAGAATGTCATTTGAGAACAATTTCATTAAAAGATATCATCTGAAAAGTATAATTCCCCTTATATGTTTGAATGATAGCCGGAGACTTAAGCAGTACCATTTGAAAAACACGACTTCCTTTCATAAACTTATTTTCAATAAACTTTTTTTTATGTTTCTAAGCTTTATTGAATACAATCTCAACAATTTTTTATCTTAAAAACTTGTTTTGGTGCTTTGAATTTTTAATTTCTTTAAAATGAGTATGCAAAACTTATCTTTCAAAGTTTTATGAGTTTCCCTTTGGAATGAGCAAGCTTTTAAGTAGTATTAAGAATAACTCAACTATGAGAATGTATGCAGGAGAAGTCATACTATATTCAATCAATAAACTGCTTATGCAATCAATGACATGTCATGCATGTAAAATTAATTAGCATATACATAATTGATAAGCATACATTCCATGTAATAGTCACTCATAATTGCTAATATAACTAATCAATCTAGAGAGTATCTTTCAAAATTGATATGAGAAAACATAGAGTTATAGAGATACTAATCAATTTTGGCAATGTTGAGATGCTTCTTGATTTGTGTACATCATCTTGGAATTTAGCCATAACTTGTCCACTCTTACATAGATCATTCCAAAAGTTTAAGTAAAATTAAGGAAGTATAAGACATAAGAATTTTGAAAATCTGAAAAGATGTTTCATGATATCCAAAGAGTGTCACTCTTGTTTTTCAATTTT
Source organism: Delonix regia (assembly GCA_037074485.1). Lineage (NCBI taxonomy): Eukaryota > Viridiplantae > Streptophyta > Magnoliopsida > Fabales > Fabaceae > Delonix > Delonix regia. Next base: position 6,898,603 of record CM073462.1, on the reverse strand, counting down.
CTCCAAATATTTTCCATTTAATTCAGGTGGATCTTATTGTTGGCTATCTCTAGGTTTTCTTGCGTTAACATGCTTATCAATGGATCGAACATAATGCATTTGGAAGCATGTGATAATTATCTAATTTCTTTTGGGTGAGCATGTTCTATGACATTTATATTTACTCATGATTGCAACTCATATCACTCCAAAATATTTAAGCCAACTTCATAATTTTCTAAAACAAGATTAAAACCAAGTTCACTTGTCTATGAATATTTCATGAACCAAAGTTTTGCCTTTGAGAAAGATTTCATAAATCATCTCATAAAACCAATCTTCTAATGAAAACAAATTTTGACATACAAAAGTTTCAACTCAAGGAGTTTAGAAGTCCTCACAGAAAACATAAAGCTATTATAAACTCTTTTAAGTTCAAGCTCAAGAGATATATAAGACAATGAGATAGGATGTGAAATATGTATCTCAATTAAGCACTAAAGGATCCCATTTGATCACTTGTGTTTAAATAAGGAAGATCACTTGCAGACAAATATATATTTCAAAACAAGTACTTTTTTAGCAATTGTGATATCATATAAGTAATATTTGAGCATGGATTGCTAGATGATAACTCTCTGAAAGAAAGTTATATGGAATAATATTAATAGCAAAAACACTTAATTTATAAATAAAATCTTAGTGATTGCAAATAAATTTCATCTATAACTTGGAAACTGACTTTTGTCCATTATTAAGCAAAGATTTAAGCATTTTGTGTGATGAATTTACAGGAAATGGAGTCGAAAAAGTACTAAGAAAGAAGGAAGGGAAAGTGAAAAATAAGAAGATTCTAGTGCTCGGGCACAAGAAATCCAGCGTATGGGCATCAATTCCAGATTCCAGAGACTCAGTGTCCGAGTGCCAAAAAACTAGTGCCTAGGCACCAAACGTGCACTTTGAAATTTTGCAGTCTAAGATTTAGCGCCCAAGTGCCAAAATTCCAGTGCCCAGACACCAGTTTTCCAAAAAAAATAGTGCTTAGACACTAGAATTCCAATGCCTAGGGGCCAATTTTCTAGAAAAATAATGCCCATGCGCCAGAATACCAACACCAATGTGCCAATTTTCTTGAAAAATAACACCCAAGCACTAGTTTTACAAAGAGTTGGTACTGCAATGCCATTGTACTAGTGCCCAAGTGCCAATTTAATAGAGAATTGGTGCCCAAGCACTAGATGGACCTCACGTAGGCACACCATCAAAAACCCTAATTTGTTCTAATGATTAAGGCTCCATACTTGACCCATACTCTACTTTTAGGGTTCAGAGGCCTATATATAGGGTCTTAGGGGTAAGCAGCAAGGCACTAAAGCATCAAGAGGAGAGGGAAACACTTAAGAAGCATTCTAATTTGAAAGTTACTAAGGAGAGGATTTGTGTAAGAGTGAAGGCTCTGTATAGAGTTTTTTCCCTTTTGAACACCTCCCTCTCTCTCAACTTTATGTATTCTTTATGCTTTTCTTTGTATTCTGAATCTATACTAATGCCAATAAAAGGCTAAGTAGGTTTTATCTAGGATTTTGACTAGGGTTACTTTTGTATGACAACATTCTCTTATTGATGTTCTGAATTCAGTTTACTTATTTTCATTTTATCCCTAATGCTTTTTTAAGCTTAATCACCTTATAATTGAACTAAGATTTAAGCTAACTTGAAAGATAGATCCTAAATAAAAAACTAGATGAAGATAATCTCTATTTTCATGCATAAAGAGTAGTAATCACAATAATTATTAGTTAAGACGATAGTACTTTACTATCTTAGATAACCAAGATTAGGACAACGCTTTATATCAATTGTCTTCTCAGCCAGTTTTCATAGAAATATAGGGAGTCGGGGGGAGTAATTAGATTTATGATGATTCGACAAAGCTTCACAAGCAGTTGAATTCCTAGGTTTGTAAACGAATTCATAGCTTAGTAAAGAAGTAACTGTCAATACAAAGTAACTACACATTGAGGTAAAGTCAAAGTCCTAGATTCATTTAGTTAATTGTTTACTCAATTTTGCATTATTGTCAAGTTATTCAATTATACATTCCATCCATTTGCCTAAGTTAAAAGTGTAATAGTAGTATCAGTCCAGAATTAAAGCTAAGTCCCTGTGGGAGTGATATCTTACTCACACTATATAACTTTTCGCAATCACGTGTACTTGCTTGTATAGTATCTAACAAAAACTAGATAAGCACAAAAAGGACACAAATACTCCAAATAATAATTTATCACTCAATCATGATATTTTAACAATGAATATAAGGTGGGTAAGATATAGATATCACCAAAATTGTAGTTTTTCATGTCCTTGTGTTCAATTATTTTGCATTGGTGTGGAGTTACTTGTTCTCCACTTTGAATTTTGACACTAATATCCAAGCTTCAAACATTTTGAAATGTATGCTTCATCAATGGTAGTTGTTTCTCTTCCATCTATATTGCACTTTTATTATTCTTGAGGAATAATCCTCTTGAACTTTTCACTCTTGAAGAAGAAAAATTTATGGAGAAACAAACTCTCACAACAGAGTATATAGAATATTAATGCAATGGAGAGTTGATAAGAAAATGATTCTTATGATATAAACACTTTTAAATATTTTTCTTTGTTAATTTAGAGACTATAAGTTGTGTATAAATAAATAGAGGTCTAATAAATGCATTAAGAGTAAAAGGGAAGTCAAACTTTTCAAAACATGTCTATTGCAAAGCAATTATGACTTTTGTCACTAGCCAATTGATTGCTCTCTCATGGCCAGTCAACTACTTAAGCTTTCCCTCTTAAAAGTTCAAATTTTAGACCCCAACAATTGACTACTAACCCTTGGCCAGTCGACTGGTCACTTGTAGAGAGCTTAGTTGATGGTCTTAAGGCTGGCAGTAGACTGGTGCTTAATATAGGTGCAACCAGTCAACTATTGGTAAGTGGTCAGTCAACTAGTGACTCACAGAGAGCTCTTAGTCGACCAAGGCTCAAGTTGGCAACTGACTGGTGAATTTTTATAAGGTGACCAGTCGACTACTAGCTAATGGCCAATCGATTGTTCACTCACAGAAAGCTCTCATTCAACTAAACAAGGCATGATAGCTAGTTGGCAAGGTGGCCAATCGACTGTTAGCTTGTGGCTAATCAACTGGGGACTTTTAAAGTTTCCTAAATAAGCTTTTTCTTAACCTCTAAGACCTAGAATCAATTCCATATTCATTTTACATGATTTCTATCAGCTTAACATCACTTACAAAGGTTTGTAAGACATGATAATACATTGAAAACATCTAGGACCTAAGTATTACATTGAAAAACATTCATACAATGTTTGTTATAATCAAAACCTTATTAGCAAATAGGCTCATTTCATTTTCTACAAAGCAAATCACATTTTTTTCATGCTACCCAGTCCATATTAAGTCCCAAGGGTCAATGTATAGTAATATTTGAAATTTTGCAAGTTTTATAAAAAATTAGGATATAGGTGACAACTATAAAATTATATTTAAATCCAAGCAATGGTTCAAGACATTGATTTGTTTGATTTATTTGAATTAGAAGAGCAATAACAACATGCGAAGATATTAATTATCCATTCTCAATATAAGATATAAAATATATTATGCATAAGAGAAGGGATAGAAATGACCATTAATTAGAACTTGTACTCTTGTTCTTATAATTGCCTTAAATATCATAGAGTTGATTAATCCTTAAGATTCTTCTATTATCCTCCATTTATATTGCATACTTGAGGTGGAGATCATTCTTATATTTACAAAACAATATAACTCTTATTCTTTGGAACCCAACCAATTAGGAACTAAGAAAGGTTAGATTGTAAAGACTTAATATATTCATATGCATTGAAGAATTAAAAAATCCAAAACAAGATAATTTAGCATATTGGATTAAGCACGTAATTGTTTATTTATCCAATTTTCACTATCCCCTTTATCAATATATAAGCATAGTGAAGAGCATGAGGGATTGATATCAAGCATTACATTTCTCTGATAAATAACTTATTCAAATTCACAATATGAGAATATGAATCATAATCAAGTTATATATATATATATATATATATATATCTAATTGACATCAATAGCAATTTAATCCTATGAATTTAACTAATGCAATGCTCATACCTACAACTATATGTAATAAACCTCCTCAATCAATATCAAATATAGTTAAATAAGAGGTTTCGTCACTTGACACCTTTGCCATGACATTTGAAGGATCCCATTTTCTTACCCAATGCCTCTCCTTATAAGTTTTGAACTTTGCATTTCTATCTTTTGGTACTTGAGAAGCTCTCTTTTGAAGTTCCTTCTTTGCTATGTCAATTCATCCATTACTATAAGGAATTTTCTATATAAATGAAACACTAAATGAACTTTATGGTACCCATATTAACTTAGGTCCTTGAATGTTAATGCAATAATTTCTAGAGCCTTTAAAAACCCAATTATATTTATTTCACACATGAGAATATCTTATAATAGGGCATAGGTGAGAAATATGTCCTTCATGGCTACAATAATTGCAAACAATATGCACATAAACCTTTTGAGAAATAACTCTAGAAAACTGTTGTCTTTTTTATTGGAATGGTATCCCAAATAGTGATTTTGGAAGTTTCGCTTTATATTTTCCCTTTTGAGACTTGGGAAGAGTACAAGTTGAATTTTCAATAAGAAAATCATTTCTAGTTTTTGAATTAAACAATTTGAGCATTCAAAATTCAAAGGTATTTTCTCATGCAGTTCATCAAATACATGTGACAACTTTTCATGAGAAGAGATACTATTAAATTTGGTGTTGTCATGTACCTCTAAATCTTTGTGAGCTAGAGATTAAGGATTATCCAATCCTTGTTCATCAAACTCACTTTGTGAATCTTCCTTTTTTTTTTTTTGTTGATGAAGAGTCCTCAAGAATTTTCATTTTCCTTTTCAATTCTAAGTTGACTATCTTCAAGAGGCATAAAGCATGTTTCTTCGTCTTGCATAATTTTTTGAAAACTATTAACATTCACAACTTCAACATGATTAGTATGATATAAAGCATGAAGATTAACCCATATATCTTTAGCATTAGAGCAGTGTTAGATTTCAACATAATCATGTTCATTCAAAGCATTATATAATATATGCATTGCTCTAATATTCAAAGAAAATAACTCTTTATCATGCTCATTCCATTGATTTCTTGGTTTTGAGGTAAAACCATCTTGTACCACATCTCATAAGTGTACATCAAGAGATCAGATATAAAAATCCATTCTAGCTTTCCAAAAATCAAAACTAACAATATCAAGGAAAGGGGGTTTAGTAATATCAAAACCTTCCATCAATGAAAAACATTCAATAGTTGCTATACAAACTCTTGAGATGATTAAGTCCTTTAAACAAGAGCCTATACCACTTGTTAGCCCAGGAAACCAACACCCAAGAAGGGATGAATTGGGTGTTTACAAAATTTATATTTCTTTTGAAAATTGCTTTACTGAAATCCTTGTTATGAATTATGCTTGAAAGAGTATGATGTAAAGCAACAATTATATGAATCAATGGAAGCTTAATGTATATGCTTGGGGTATATATATATATATATATATATATCAACACTTGAAATGTAATGTCAACAATAAATGTAGAACATAGATATAATAATTCAAAATATAAAGAGCATAGGAATAGTGAAAGTAAACTCAATGATTTATCCTGGTTCAACTCCAATCCAAGCCTACGTTCAGTCCCCAAGCAACCTCTTGAAATTTTTCACAATCTCAATAATCAATTATAACAACCAAAAGGGAAAACCTATCCTTCAATCTCATATCCTAAGAAGAATCTCTTCCTTACACTTAAATAGGGTAACCTCCACTTTAACCCAAGCACACCCTTGCTTGATTCCATCAAGGAACCTCCTTAAGTTTCTCTTTCTCAAAGAAGAAAGAATTACAGAAGAATAACATCTCTCAAAGGAGTAGATATACAAATGAAGCTCTAAGAACTCAAATGACAGAGAATTTGTAGATTTTGGCTCAATGATATTTTTTCCTATCTCAAAGATGATATAACAAGTTAAAGATCACATTTTAGCAATTGGTTTTACTCTAAAATATGTTTGGAATGTCATATTCATAAATCAAGATGAGATATAGCTGTTATATACTCAAAAGAGCCATTATTTACTTTAGAAAACTCTTTTTAGGAGCGACTAGTTAACTGTTATGGGCTAATTGACTAGCCATTATTTATTTCAAATCTGGGACTGACCAGTCCACTTTTAAGGGCTGACTAGTCGACAACTCACTTTCTTTACTGTACCAGTCGACTTGCCACAGGTGACCAGTTAATTGGTCACCTGTAATGACGCAATCCTAACTTCAAATGGTCATGCCATTTTCATTTTAAGTTCATTTTAAGTGAATGACAATGTTTAGAAAGCTCTTTAAGTTTGTTTTCCAATGAATGAAGTTTCATATAAAAAATCAATGTATTTTTCATTAAAATAGTAACCAAAGGTCATAATACAATTTTATGCATAATTCGTATCTCACTTGTCAACTTTAGAAGGACATAGCTTTTTTCATTTGAACTCCATTTCAAGTGAATGACCTATCATTGAAGAGTTCTTTAAGTCTATTTTTTAATAAAATAAGTTTTATAGTAATATCCCATATCGTTTGTGATATATTAGTAAAATAATGACTAAAGGTCAAAAACGATTTCAAATAAAATCTATATCTTTCTATCTTTTAAGTCCAAACTTATAGTTTATGAGCCAAAATATCTTGAGCCAATAAAAGAAAATCTAAATCATTGAATTTTATAAAATAATACTTAGCCTATGATAATTATACCTATTTAATCCATTGGCTATCATGATACATCTAAGCTTCAAATATTAACTTCTTCATTGCTTAAAGCATCTTTCCTTCTTGCTATCTTTGTGTGAAGCAAGATATTGATATTTTATTCTTTTTGCTTCAATGCCCACTTTTTCTTCTTTGGATCATCCTACACATAATACATATTTAACATGCAAACAAATAGTTAATCAATTAAGCAAATATTAATATTATATTTGTAACTCCTTGTCTGTGTTAGGCCTGTGACAATTTTTACTTTCCATGCAGGCCAATAGGTTGTCCTCTTTTGACATGCCCACATATAAGCGAGACATTTGACCCCTCCTTATTACCTGCATGTTAACTTTGTTCAAAATAGAAAGTCCTCAGTCAAAGCTTAGATTACGTGATATTGGAGAACTTTCCTTCTGTTACAGATTAGCGCTATCTATAGGATTCAAAATTGCTAACTTCTCGCCCTTGTCATACTTAAGCCAGCTACTTGTCACAAATATCGTTCTCTGACTAATGATCCTCAACAAAGCATCCTAGTTAAGAGGAAGGTCATTGCTACCACCCCTTACCATTCACAACATATAAAAGCTCTTGAAATGTCTGAGTTTGCCACATAAGAAGCAAACAAAGGAAGCTGTTTATATTTAAAGGCAACATAAACATGTTTTTCATTGCCTAGGTTAATTTTCTTTCATCTTTTTAGAGGTTCTCTGATGTTGACCTTTACTCAGATTCACATGAAACCATTCCTGCCATCGCAAGGAGCTTTAGCATCATATTGTAGAAAGCTTCCCCCAAAGCCCCCAAAACTTCTTGCCATACCCTTTATCATGAGTAGTCCCGAGAGGATGAAATGTTTTGTGTTATGTTTTTTCATGTTTTTTCTTTTTCCCAACCTCGTGACAGGAAATGTTTTAAACCACTTGTAAAAAATATTTCCTTCTGTAAAAGGTGAAGAATGATGTACAAGTCGAAAATCAAACTATTATAATTGTCTAAAATAGTTTCTACAATTCAAGTTAATATTTCAAGTTAGAATAAGCCAATGTAATGTATTAGTGCAAGGAGTTCGATGCCCCTTAAGCAAAGTCTTGGGTTCGATCCTTACTTTGTGTATGGAAAGTGCAACGTTGGGAGGGTTACCCCTAATATTAGGTTCGACAATATGTTTGATTTCAGATTAGTTAATTCCACGACTTAACGGCTGGACCAAATACCCAAAAATAGTATAAAAAAATAGGCCAATGCAAGTAAAATGATACACATAGTAAATTGATACTTGAAATTTGAGGAAAGAAATAATAATTAGCTTCAATTTCTTAATTTATGAGGGTCTTAAATGCAAGTGAATTTGATAGAAATAATTTAGAGTAATTTAAATTTTTTAAAATAAACTATCTTTAAATTCTTAAATATAAAAAATCTATATGGGTGAAAAAAAATTGAATGTGGACATAATTTGTCGTCAAATGAATAGTCAAACTAGTTGAGATAAAAACTTGGCATTTTGGTCGCTTCGTTTTTGCTCTAACAATCACTTTATGTATAATGGCTTCCACCTAATGCAATGGGGATTTTTTCATGATGTGAAAAGTTGTTTGACAAGTTTAGATGACAATCATGCCACTTGGCAATAATCTATCAGAAACAACTATGAAACTAGAAAAGATAGAGAGTAAGAGAAGTATTTACTCAAGTATGGATTCAGAAACCTTTACCTCCATACAACCAGTCCAACCCACTACCATTCCCTGTTCCCTTTCCATCCCTGATATCTACCTCTGAGCTAACACCTACAAAATTGATAACCTCATTGAAATTTCCTACAAGGATCTTCCACCTACCCAATACCTTGAAGACACTCATCTTCCACTTATGAACCCTTACTAACTCTACACCAAAGACCGCTCCTGGACCTGATCTATAAAGAAACTCATTTTTAAACCTAAGATTCCAGTTAAAGAGTATACCTACTTTTCTAACCTCAATCATGTAGAACTCCCATACTCACCTCTGAACAGTATGTCAAGCTTGAAATCCTCAGGAATTCATTGATCACTGGATTTCCCAAGGATATACCCATCTTCATGTTGAAGCCATCTAACTCTACATCACTTATCATGGTCATAAAGCTTTCTAGTAACTGTCATACTTACCACCCTCGATAACACCTACCTCACTTATCAGCAGGCCTTGATTGGCACAGTTTTAACCACTCTAAATGCAGGCACTATTATTTTGACGATTTGCCCAAATTTTAACTAAAAATTGTTAGATCCAAGGTTAAAAGATAGATTACAAGTGTAGATCTAGATCACTGGTGCTGAGCAAGTTCCGGAAGCTATTATAGCTACGCTTCATCACTATATGGCCATCAGAGTTTATAACCATGCTATGGATCTTCACTTTCTGAATCACATGGAAGATGCCCTGATGATTGTCGCAAAAAGGGAGGATGTTCCTACGATCATCCATAGTCCTAAATTTCCCATAAAGATATCCTCTAACTCATGCCTACTGAGTGGATCACTAACTATGAACAAAGACATGTTTATAGTAAGCCTTTAACTACCACAGAGCCTCCCAAGCTCATCCACCTCCTTGGTGGCCAAGTTAAGAACATTTTTAATAAGCCTGAAGAATCTTCTTCACAAGCCCTGTAAGTCCCTCCATTCCTGTAACAAATTATGTTCATAACTCTGGTCCTAATTCATGAGATCAAGAAAAGAACCATACTGGTTTATCACTTTGAGACAAATGGCAAGCTAGTTTATGTTTCCCACATACATGATCATTTCATTTAGGATGTCACACCTGAGATGTACAAACCCAGCTACTCTTGCCATGACCTATCCCATTTCTTTTATGATGATAACAATGAAATAGATCTCTCCTCTAATTACAGTTACTTTGAGGAGCTTTCTCGAGCCTACGCCTGAAATACAAAAGGTGGATGAAGCATCGTGCTCAGAAAAAATAACAACTTATTGAGGAAGAAGAACAGAAAAAGAGAAAACTTTGTTGTCTAGCTTGTCCTTTCATATCTTTTAAGAAGGATTAAGACCTAGATCATAAGCCATGGATTACCCCTAATCCTACCATTGCTTATTCACAAGAAATTGTGATTCAACACCTAAATAAGTAGAATGCTATCGAAAACCTCAAGAGACAGTAGTTGATGTATCCCTTTATTTTGTGGAACCTCCACCCTCTTTTGCAACCAGAGCCTATAGGATCTTCCCTAGTAAATCACATACCTTGTATGATGTTTTCTCCACATGATTCATCCTATGATGACATTTTTCCACCTATGAAGAGGCACACTGATGACACTCAGGTTGTTACACTACTCAATGTTACATCTAACAAGGTCTCTACCTTAGGTAGTTATGAACCAATCCATCCTTTCGAGGAGGTACTTAATTAGCACACTAAGAATGCTTCGACACATAATCAACTTCTTAAGAACATTGATTCCAAGTTGATGTGAATGATGCTTTATACTAACAGACACATCAAAGAGTAAACCAACTCTTTCTCCAAGTTAAGCAACTCCATCAGGAAATGCAAGAGAAAATCCAGACACTGAATTAGGAACTCCAAAGTTTTATTTCTCATAATTACTTTAGTCTTGGATTCAGTAAGAAAGAAACTGAGATATATTATCTCAAGGATCAACTTGCCTAAATAGAAGCTAATATGAAAGCCAAGCAACCTGTCCAAATTCTATCAGTTTATAATCCATTCATTCTACCTCTAGTTTATTAAACCAGTTATTTGCTTACTCCTAAATATTCCTTTTACCCTTTAGAATCTAATTATGCCAACCACTTCAAAATGACTCATCAAAGTTTTAGAAAGGCCACTCCATGAACTCACCCTTCTCTACCTATTAGATCTTTAAAACCACCATAATGTCCTTCACACTTTCCCAAATCATACATAGCCACCCCTTTATATACCAAATTTATTCCTTCTAAAGGGCTTTCAATAAATGAACTTACACAACCGCCACCACCTCCTTCACAAACACCTCTTGCTCCTCCTGAAGACCTAAATAAAAAAGACCTTTTTTCCCACTAAACCCTCTTCTGGTTGCTATAGTTGAACCTTATGAGCAGATTCAGTTTGATCAATCCTGCTCAGATTCTTACAAACTCCAATGATTCTAAGCACCTTGTGGACATTTTGGCTTTTTATATGGTGGAACCACATACCCACCATAGTGATCATGAGGTTGATGAACCACAACAGTCCTATGTGGTAGATGATAAAGTTGAAACTCCAGCTGCAAAACCCACATCCCATCATACAACACCTTCTAAGCCCTCTAATGGTCTTTGGTTTACTTTTGATGATATCCAACCATACCAACGAAGGGATAAACTCCATGAGTTTGAGGCATGGATAGATTTACAGTTGTCCTAAAGTGGTGCAATTTTATCTAATGTTATCTGAGAATTTGTCTCGTGTTTTACTAGAACTCTTCGAGAATGGTTCTAGTTTCTTGGTGAATACCGACAACTACAGTTACTATAGTTGGACAACCCAATTTCCCTTTTGAGTAGTGTTATCCATAAAGAGTATATAATTGATTTTCAGCTAATTGATAAACAAAAAAGGCAAGAGTATTTTGAAATGAAGTGTTACTCATTGAAAAGGCACCATCTTGATAAACATATGAAATGCATAACTGAAAGATATTATCCTCTTAATCGCTTTAATGATATCACACTCAGGCATGTCTTCATTGCTTATTTGCTAGAAGAACACCAACTAGAATTAAACAGAGCATTACAAGCACTCCACAGGCCCATGGCTAATATTTCCCTTGGAGAAATTTATTAGCTCACTTTAGCTACTCTTGATAAGCTCTGTGAACAATAGAGGATGCTTTGTTCAATTTTGGCCAAAAAGCCTAAGTTTCATAAGATCTATCAAAAACCATACTTGAAGATCAAGTATCATGACCAACAAGCTTGTTCTTATAAACCCAAGAAGAAATCACATTTCTCCCAGACTTTTCTTTGGCTTGGCCCCTTTAGACAAAAATGGCGTCCCCTTTGATACTTTCGAAAAAGTTGCTAAAAGAAGTCTTGCAAACACAAGTCTTATGCATGTTATGTCTGTAAAAAGAAAAGGCATTTTGCTAAACATTGTCCCAACAAACCTAAACGAGTTGTTCAAATGATTGAGCAAATTGAGATGCAATTATCATTAGAGGGCAGAGATCTAAAAGAAGTCCTCTCTGAGCAAAGTGAGCCAAATAAAGATACTATTTTTACTTTGCCAAACTTTGACCCTAATCTAGATTCTGATACCGATTCAAACCCAAATGATCCATTTTTCCATTACCTTAGCCATATCTATAATATTGAGCCTAGCCATTCTATCCTTAATTCCAACACTTTCCCCTATATCCGTTTCTCCATTCTCATAGAAAAATATGCCAAACCTCTCCCTACTATTGCCCTTCTTGACACTGGATCACATATCACCATCATGAACCCCTCTTTACTTCCCCCTGAAGCATGGAGAAAACATTCCTCATATTTTAAAGCAGTCAATGATTCAATTTTTAAAGTCTCTTTGATTACCAAGCATAAGATTGGTATCAAATTCTTCCCTGAATGTATTATATGGACTCATGTCCTTAGCAGTCTCACTATCAGGAAACATATTCTTATTATAATGGATGTTTTCCAGAAAGCTAAAAGACTCCAACTTGAACCTACTAGGAATCATCATCTTAATAGATTTTGAGAATTCACTGACATCCCTAAGCTCTATTTGCTACATGTTGTTGCTCCTCCCTATGAGAATGTTAAGCAACAGCTTTTGGCACACTAACCAAAATCTCATTTAGATTTCAAGCATCCTCAACCTTTGTGAAAATGAAGCTTTCTTTATAAGGCTTCCTTTTAAGAAAAATGAAGATATCAATCCTAATAAGGCTACACAACCAGGCATGAACCTTAATAGTTTGAAGTTAACCAGAGAAGAATGTGACTCCTTTCTCCAGTAAGGATTGATTGAGCCCACGAAATCAGAATGGGCATGTCAAGCATTTTATGTTAACAAACATTCTAAATAAAATTGTGGAAAAAAGAGACCTATCATAGACTACAAGCCCTTGAATGTGTTTCTTGAAGATGATAAGTTTCCTATGCCCAATCTAGCTACCCAAAAAGCTCAGTTACAGGGAGCTAGGTTATTTTCCAAATTTAATTTAAAAGTAGGCTTTTGGCAGTTTGGCATTCACCCTGATATATGCCATAAGACTGCATTCTGCATTCCTGATACCCAATAACAGTGGACAATTTTGCCTTTTGGTTTTAAAACTGCTTGATCATTGTTCTAAAAAACTATGTCTGAAATATTTAAGCCTATTTGGAGCAATGCCTTGATCTACATTAATGATATTTTACTATTTTCCAAAATAGAAGCTGAACATTTAGAGTTATTGGACCAATTTGGAGGCCTTGTTTAAAAATTTAGTCTTATGCTCTTGACCCGTAAGAGCTAGCTAGCCCAATCTAGAATTGACTTCTTGGGCATGCTATTTGAAAATGGTTGGTATAAGCTAGGCCCACATCTTGCGAAACAATTGGCCTAATTCCCTAATAAAGATCTCTCCTTGAAGCAAATTCAATAGTTTCTCGAAATTGTAAATTTTGTCAAAGACTTTATCCTAAAGTGTTCATAGTATACTAGCTAGTTGTCAAAGCTTCTCTGTAAAGGGACACCATATTCATGGGACCTAGAACAAACTACAACTGTCAAGCATTTGAAGGAAGTTGCAAACAATCCCCTTCCTTTAAAGATTCCTTGCCCATACTCCACTTTTATCCTCAAAACTGACGTTAGTAATTATCATTGGGAAGCCCTTCTCGTTGAACAAGATAGAAGAAAGTAGTATATTACGACCACGTAAGTGGTTCATTCAAGCCCTCAGAAACCCATTACCACACCATGTACAAAGAAATCTTAGCCATCAAGAATGGGATCAAAAAATTTGAATTTCATTTGACTCAAACATTTTGTCATGGAAATGGACAATACTGCCTTCCCTAAGATGCTCGAGTTTAAAAATAAGATCATTCCAAATCCACTACTGGCGTGCTGGCAAGCAAGGCTTTCTCGCATTAAATTTGAGAGAATTAATAGAAAACAGTCTTAATTTTAGAGAAACAAGGGAATTTAGAGAGAATTCATAGAAAACACTTTTAATATTATAGCTAGTGAAGGCTATACTTGCCAACAGAGCTGGAGGATTACTATGAACATGTCTTTGTTTATAGTTAGTGATCCACTCAATAGGCATAAGCTAGAGGAGATCTTCACTGAAAATTTGTTTAGGAATATAGATGATTGTGGAAACATCCTTCCTTTCAATGACAATCATCAGGGCATCTTTCGTGTAATTCAGAAAGTGAAGGTCTATAGCATGGTTCTAAACTCTCAAGGTCATCTAGTCATGGAGCGTAGCCGTAACGGCTTCTGAAACTTGCTTAGCACTAGTGATCTGGATCTGCACTTGTAATCTGTCTTTTAGCATTAGATCTTATAGTTTTAAGCTAAAATTTGCGCAGATGGTCAAAATAACAGTGCTTTTGCATTTAGAGTGGCTAAAATTGTGCCAATCAAAACCTGTTGATAAGTGAGGTAGGTGGTATCGAGGATGGCGAGTATGGCAGTTACTAGAAGGCCTTTACGACCATGATAAGTGATGCAAAGTCTGATGGCTCCAACATGAAGATGGGAATATCCCTGGGAAATCCAGTGATCAATAAATTCTTGAGGGATTTCAAGCTTGATATACTGTTAAGAGGTGGAGTATGGGAGTTTTGCATGATTGAGGTTTGTGAAACTAATAGGGTTAGGTAAATGGATATGCATATAATTCATGCCTAAACCTTTATTGACGTGAAACTGATTGCGACTCAACCCTAGATTATAACATGTACTTCTCATCTAGTACAAAGGGCAATATGTTATTTTCTTTGAATAAAAATGTAATAACAATTTTGGTATCAATATATAAGCATATATTGTTAAATGCAATATTATTTTATGTTCAACAAAAATAAAACTTGGCTTTTGATAAACTTTTTCTAAAATAATTTTTTTAGAAAAGATTCAAGCATTAGAAATAAAATAAATAAATTAGAGAGATGAATGTACAATTTAAATTAAAGTTCATAGATTATATTGAAATTAAATTAAATTAAAGGAAAAATTTTTAAAGTAAAATTAAAGAATCAACTTAAAATAAATAATTTTAAAAGACATCAATTAAACTTAAAATAAAATAAATCAAAAGTGAATTTTTTCCAATTAAAAAGTCTAACACTAATGATTACACGACCAAAATTTGAAAAAGAAAAAAGAAAGAGAAGAAAACCTTACATGGCTCATGAGAGATGGAAGAGAAAAGTATAAAATTAGTTATTTACTTTTATACAATTTGGTCATTCATAAATTAATAGTGACAAATTAGTATGTCACAAATTTAAACTTGTACAAAACTTGCACATCACAAATTCAATTTGCACAAAACTAGTCTTTCTATTTGGATTTTTAAGGGACAAATTTTGTATAAAATATGATTTTTGAAGGGCTAATTTGTTACGATAATTTATGAGGACCCAAATTGTCACAGAGCGTAAAAATGATGAACTTATTTGATTCTTTTATGAGATATGAATATAATATATATATATATATATATGGATCATATGTTTTATTAAAATTAATATATTTTGATATGGATATATATAAAAGTTATTAAAATATTTTAAAGGTTGAGCGTACGAGTGATAAGATATTTACCTCGTTCTAAACTCGTAATAATATATATATATATATATATATATATATATATCAATCTTAACAGTAGAAAAGATATATCATTCAGATGATATTTTGGGCGTTTAAATTATGTCAATTAATAATTTTTTATATGAATAAATTTTGTGTGAATGAGTCTTAATTAGAGAAAATTTTCCTTTTTTTGGAAATTTTAACGGAAATCAAAATCTTTTACCAGCTAAATATATCGAAAATAGAGACAATAATACTTTATTTATACTATATTAATGGTCATTTCTATATGACTCTCATTTATCAATTTTTGCGAAACAATATAGTCAAGGTATGGGAAGAGGTAGGATTATTTTTTCTTATGAGGAGACTATAGGTTATACTAGTATTTTTTTAAAATCAAATTAATACTGATATGATATAAATATATAAATTAATATATAATCAATAGTTTAATAACAACGTATTATATTAAGTCAATATTAATAGTAGCAAATCGTGGCAGGTGCTGCAACAAGAGCTTGGCAGAAGTGCAACATGAAATGGAGTATACTTATGTAATACGCTCTCGGCCATTTACCAATAATATATCATATATCTAAATTTAATTTTTGCTACAGAACATAAATAAAAATCTATTGACACATTAAAAATAGAGGTAAAGAGGTAAAGACAGTTTATTATGTATGTGAAGAGACTTCAAAGTATTCATAGAAACAAGACAACGCAATTGACAAAATAAAAAACATAAAAACATCGATATAAAAACGTACACTTGCATATATATATATATATATATATATATATATATATATATATATTTTTCATGCCCGAGGGATATATTCATAGTGCTTCTCCTTTTTCTGTTTTTGGCACCTTGCAAATGAAAAGAAACGAAACTTATGTGCATGGAAGTCAAATGAGAAACATTTTCACCTTCCAAGCATTATTTTCCTGAACATCTGTTAAACTAAAGAGCAAAGGGTATTTTCTTAAATTTTGTTCTTTTTTAGTTTTATTAATGTTCAAAATTTCAATCATAAACTAATTTTTTTCTTAATTTAAGATCACACCAAGATGCAATTTGTCATTATATTTTTCCCATCATACCGTTCGTTATATTATCATTTGTCACGCAAAAATACAATTTGTTGTAACTTTCTTTTCAATTTAATGAGAGAGCCATATGCAAATTTTATTTTTCGAGAGGGATCATTCCAAAGTTCAATACGACTTTCATAAACTTAAAGGGGGCTCCTAGTTCCTCCCTTGAGTTTTACAGTATTTAAGATAGTATATATATTCTAATTGAAATTAATTCCAGTTCCTAAAATCCACCATGATTAGGTCTTAATTTACTTCTAGCATGCAGGTGCAACTCCCACAAGAGGAATCTTTCCATGCATGGTTAATCCAGATGTTTCAGATATGTCCAATGCCTCTCCTACTTCTCCATTAGGCAATGCCCAGTCAAATGTTTCACGTGGGTGATTGTAGGTAATGAAAAGCAAAGCACTCAAATCGGAAATTAAGGCCAATGTTATTTTCAAAAATAGCTTTTTGTTTTTAAAAAATAAAAAAAAACAAGAAAACTTGTTTGATAATGTGTTTTTATCAATTATTCTAAAAAAATTAAAAAACCAAAAAATCATCTTTTAGAATGAAAAAGTTTTAGATTTTTTTCTCAAAATTGTTTTTATTAATGGTAAATTTGTAATTATATATATACATACATATATAAAGATATTTAAGTAAGGTTGTGTGTTAGATTTGAATAATTTTGAGACTCAAATTAGTAAGTTAATAACTAGTCAAGCCCGGTCACCTATTGTTTTTATTAAAAAAAAATTTCAAAAAATAATATCTTTAAAAATAAAAAAATAAAGATTTAAAATGAAAAGAGTGAAATAAAAAATACAATTTCAAATGGAAAATAATTAAAAAGAATTTAAATTTTAAAGATTTGTCAAAATAAAATTTATTATAAATAAAATAAATTAATATTTAGAAAAATACATAGCTATATTTTGAATGAACCTAATAATTTAGACTCACATAATTAAAATGCACATGCGTGCTCCCACACATACTCTTATATATTGAACGTATAATACATGCATGCAACACGTATACACCTACATGTACAAATACAAATATATATATATATATATATATATAAAATAAATTTATTATATACACGCACATAAACAAGCATGTATATATAAATGTGCACACACACACACACATATATATATATATATATGTAAAAAATGTTTAACATCCAAAAATACATATAACGAATATATAACATAAGTACACATGCATATGCACAAATATATGTCTATGTAATACACACGTACAAATACATGTATAATGAATGTTATATACATTCACATACACATGGATACGTATGTACGTGCGCATATATATACATATATACTTAACATGTGTTACACACAAATACATAGAATAAATATTTATCTTTCGTTTAAATAGTAAACCTAGAATTAAATTTTGAAATTACTATTTTACATTGCCCAAAATAAAATTTAAAATTCTGAAAGAATTTCAATTTTAATGAAATTATAATTAAAATTATAATTCTACATTCTAAATTTGATTTTTGGTATTAAACAATGTCATAGTGTTTTCAAAACTTGTTTTCAAATTACTTTTTTTCTAACTGTGTATTTTTTTTAATTTTGAGTGTATTTCTGAAAATAAATGATTCAAACAAATTTTTTAGTTTTTTATTTATAAAAACTATTCTGAAAAACAATTTCACAAAAATGTGTTAAGAACATAAACACAAAAAATAGAATCAAACAAGCCTATCATATTATCTTGTTATCTCCCTTGTCTTCGGCTTATCAACTTGTAATTTCTGTATATCTTGAATCATGATTCAATTAATGTTTTAGTCAGTGCCACATTTACAATCATAATCTACCGTGGATGCTCCTACGCTACGTAGCTTCTGAAGTTTTGCTTAAGAAGGAATATGATAGCTTGGATCCGAAATATTTTAAACATTTTAAAATAGGTGCAAACTTTAACAGCGGTTGCAACTGCTACAAAAGGCAAAAAAAACATAGCAACAATTGTATATTTGGAACATTAGCTATGGTTGATCAACTGTGATTAAATTAATATTCACCCGTGGTTAGCTGCGGTTTGTGCAACTGTAGCTAAAAGATTTACTAAAGAAGTCCTTTTTTTTTTTTTTGTAGTACAATTAATGCAAATGACAAATTGAAAACATAAGAACACTTGCATAAATATTTAAATAGTGAGTAATTTAATGGGGATTTTCACACCCAAGGGATGTCTTTCGAGTACTTCTCCTTTTTCTGTTTTAGACGCTTTGCAAATGAAAGGGAAACAAACTGGAAAATAAGATAGTACTCTTTGTCACTGCATGTGCATGGAAGTCAAATATGATATAAAACATTTTCACTTTTCAAGTTTTACTGTACTGAAACTAATTAGCAAAGAGTATTTTCTTAAAATTTGTTGTCTTTATTAATTTTATTAACATGCAAAATTTCAATTATATGCTAATATTTTTTATCCATTTAAAAATAAAAAAGATAGGCCAAAATGCAATTTTTCATTATTTTTATCCCATCAAACGATTAGTTATATTATCATTTCCCATGCAAAAAATATAATTTATTATAATAACTATCTTTTCAATTTAACGAGAGAATAATCTTATTTTTCAAGAGGGATCATGTCTACATATTTAATACAAATTTCATAATCTTAAAAAGGGGGCTTCTAGTTCCCTCCTCAATTATTCCTTGAGCTTCAATTATGCAGTACATTAATCTTGCAAATTTTAATTAAAATTAACTCTAGTTCCCAGCAACCCCAATAATTTTGGTCTTCACTTGTTACATGCAGAAGCAACTCCCACAAGAGGAATCTTCCTGTGCATGGTTAATCCAACTGTTTCAGACATGTCCAGGGCCTCTCCTGCCTCACCATTAGGCAATGCCCAATCAAATTGGAACACAAGGTTTGCTAGCACAAGCTCAATAAGGGTTATTGCAAACTGTGTTCCTGGACACCCTCTTCTTCCTGCTCCAAATGGGATCAATTGGAAATCTTGTCCTTTGAAATCTACTGAACTGTTCATGAATCTCTCTGGTTCAAACTCTTGAGGATTGTCCCAGTATGTGGGATCTCTTGCAATTGCCCAAGCATTCACTATTATTTGTGCGCCAGCTCCAATGTCATAACCCTTCAGTTTGATCTCTTGCATGCTTTCTCGAGGGAGTAATAAAGGAAGTGGGGGATGCAAGCGGAGTGTTTCTTTTAGCACAGCCTTTAGATAGGGCATGTGACTTATATCGTCCTCTGTTATTATATGCCCTCTATTGCCCCCAACATTTCTAACCTCGTCTTGTAGTTTCTTCATAGCATTTGGATGCCTTAACAATTCTGTCATTACCCATTCTAGGACCGTGGATGAGGTATCCGTACCCGCGGCAAACATGTCCTATTGAATAATAAACATCATAATGTGAGATCTATGTATTAGTGAAGTCTAAAAATTAGATGATAATATTTGATAGAGAGGTGTCGAAAGAAGTCTAAAAATGAAGGATAAAAACTGTGTCTCTTGAGCTATAAGAGAGCGGCTTGTGATAAGTGAGAGATACATTATGCAAACCTAGAGACATGGAATGTTTAGAAGAATTCATGTGCGAAATATTCTTATAAAATTATAATACTTTATGTAGAAAGTGAAAGATGATGAATGTAATTTAGGTGGAATTCAGAGAGATAAGACATTTGTTGTTAACCAACATGACTGACACGTAGAGTAGGAGGATTCTTACCAAGATCAAGGCCTTTGTGACAGTTCTATCAATTGGAAAGCCAATGGCGTCTGTCCTTTGAATTCCAAGCAAAACATCCACAAAATCATCATGGCCTTGAGTAGTATCATTATCACGGGCTCCTTTGGGACGATTAATGTGCTCTTCAACTACTTGATCCAAAAATCGGTCGAACTGTTCAGCCAATGTGTGTGCTCGAGCATATAAGCCACTGACACTACCAAGCCAATCAAGCCAAGGGATATAGTCTCCCACCACAGAAGCACCCAATAGCTCTGTAAGCTTTTCTAAAAGCTCCTTAAATTTCTTATCACTTTCGCCGGCATATTTCCTTCCCAAAGCCACCCTGCAAACTATGTCATTCGTAATTGTTGAGAAAAACTCACTCAAATTCATCGGCATGTTTGAAGAAGAAGAGAGCTTGATCTTTTCCACCATTATGGCAATCTCTTCCTCTCTCACACCGCGAAAGGACTGAACCCTTTTGTTGCTCAGAAGATGCAACACACTTATGCTCCTTATCTGCCTCCAGTATTCTCCATACGGAGCAGATGCAATGTCCTTGAAGCCGTATAAGAGTATCTCAAACATTTTAGATTTGGGCCTATTTGCAAGTTGGAGATCATGGGTTTTCATCACCTCACGAGCAGCTTCTGCAGAAGAGACCACAAGTGCTGGCTTATTCCCAAAATGAAGGAGCATTAAGGGGCCGTACTTTTGAGCCAGCGAATGGAGTGTACGGTGAGGATACAAGCCTAGTTGATGGAGATTTCCTATGATTGGGAATTTTGGTGGAGAAGGGGGTGAGGTTTTGATTAATGCAGGTTTTGAATACCATTTGAATAGCAGAATGAGGAAGACGGGTATGATAATGAGCAACCATGCATGCAACAACCCGGAGGTGTTGTCTTGCACAGCGAAACTTGTCAAGAAACTCGACATTTTTCTCTCTCTCTCTCTCTCTCTCTCTGTTTGTTATGACGGTGTCCATGCGGTTCGCTTTATTTATAATGGCATGCCGCCGTTGAAAATTACACCAAAACGTGCCAAATTTTTGTGGATATAGATAAGAGAATGCTTGTAAAGAATTTTAGCCGAAAATATGTACTCATATTGGGATTGAAGAAAAATCTTTGATGACATGTCCACTTATTAATTTTGAATTGTACACGCGAAGATCATTTTTTAAACTTCGCCAAAAATAGAAGTGTCAATACAATACTAATGTCGAATCAAATCAAACGGTTATTAATGAAATCCAACTTCTTGTGGGTTTACATATCTGGCCAACCCGTTAGTGTAACTGTTTCTTTTCGAGTAAATATATTTAATTGAGAAATGGTACAATCTATTCATCCTTCTCAAGTATGAACTGTCCATTTACATTGTCAATTATCAAACATTCAATAATTAAAATAGGAAAAATAAACTAGCCAACTTACAAGTTAGCCGTAAATTGGCCAGTTTTAAGTGAGTCAAGTGGATTGAGGAAATTTAATCATTATAGCAGTAAATACGTGTAAATAATTTTAGCCGAAAATATTTACTCAAACGGGGATTGGAGAAAAATCTTTGATGACATTTCCGCTCATTAATTTTGAATTGTACGCGCGAAGATCATTTTTTAAACTTCGCCAAAAATAGAAGTGCCAATAGAATACTAATGTCGTATTCAATCGAAATAAGAAATCTCAATGCGTAGGTGTATTTGAAAGATACGGAAATTTAAGAGGAATACAAACTCCTAGATAACGTGAGAGAGGTTCTCATCATCTCATTCATTCGCGTACAACTCCGTTCCCCCACGAGTCCCAATGAATTAGAAAGATCAGATTTATTCATTTTTATATTATATCAATTACCTATTGATGTAGAAGTGATCGGGTTGAGTCAATGTCATCCAAATTCACGAGAATGCAAGATGTTGTATGGAATGATGATTGAACTCTAACACCTGCATCAAATATAATAATGAGTAATATGTTATTATTTTTAAATGCTTATAAAAATTATAATAAAATTGTTTTGGCATGGATATATATATTATTAAAATTTTCTTATACTTACCAAGCTATATTATTTCATGTTTGTCCAAAACAAAAGTTGGCTTTTGATAATCTATTTCTGAAAATTTTTTTAAAATTTCAAGCTGTAGAAAATTTTTTTTGGGTAAAAAGCTAATAGAAATCTCAATTTTGTTATGACCTTATTGTAAAAATAAAAGGAAAAAAGAAACACATTATTGATAACAAAATTAGAGCATGTAATTATATATGATTACAAATAGGGAGAATAGTTTTAATCAAAATTTGACCTGATGAAAATGATATAATTGCTGTGAGTACTAGTTGAGTCAGAATATTTCAACCCTTAATGCCCAAGAGAGTCTCTGAGTTTTTTGATAGCTAGAGAGAATGATCTTGAAATTAGTGTGTATCAAATTAGGGCTTCAGTGTGTTATTTATAGAGTTTTATTTTAATAATATAATAATTAATATTATTAAAATAAAATCCTTCAGGATCTTTAAAATTATTTCTTATTTAATTAATAAAAAATCAACTTATTAAATCTCACTCTGAGTAATAGTCTCATATTAGTAATCTGACAGGATGATTACTAATACTCTTGGGTTGTGGGTTAGATTTATGCCCAGTGGGCTTGTGGATAATCGAACCAATCACTGATTATAATATAGGGCTTCAGTGTGCTATTTATAGAGTTTTATTTTAATAATATAATAATTAATATTATTAAAATAAAATCCTTCATGATCTTTAAAATGATTTTTAATTTAATTAATCAAAAATCAGCTTATTAAACTTTTCTCTGGGTAACAATTTCATATTAGTAATCTGACGGGATGATTACTAATACTCTTGGGTTGTGGGTTGGGTTTCTGCCCAATGAACTTGTGAATAATCGAATCCATCACCGATTATAATATAGGGCTTCAGTGTGCTATTTATAGAGTTTTATTTTAATAATATAATAATTAATATTATTAAAATAAAATCCTTCAGAATCTTTAAAATGATTTCTTATTTAATTAATTAAAAATCAGCTTATTAAATCTTTATCTGGGTAACAGTCTCATATTAGTAATCTGACAAGATGATTACTAATACTCTTAGGTTGTGGGTTGGGTTTCTGCCCAGTGGGCTTATAGATAATCGAACTCATTACCGATTATCCACAAATAAAAAAAAACTAAGTTTATTCATAGTTTACAAATTATAATATCAATTGCCTAATCAGTAATAACAAAATATTAATCTAGTAAAATAATTAATACTAATCTATAAAATATTAAAATTATTCTAACAATTACAAGCATTAGAACTGTCAAGATCGTAGGTTAAAAATCAAAATAAAAGATAATCCAAAATCTACTCTTCATGGGAATACACTCCTGACGAGATCTACCTCAAAGGCAATAGATAAAAAAAATTGAGAATCAAATCAAAAGGTTATTAATGAAATCCAACTTCTTGTGGATTTACATATCTGGCCAACCCATTAGTACTTTAACTGTTTCTTTACTTGTAAATATATTTAATTGAGACATGGCACAATCTATTCATCCTTCTCAAGTCTCAACAGCCCATTTACATTGTCAACTATCAAACAGTCAAGGATTATAAGAAGGAAAATTAAACTAGCAACTTACGTGTTAGCAGTAAATTGGCCAGTTTAAGTGAGTCAAATGGATTGAGCAAATTTAATCATTATAGGATTGCTAAAATTTCAAATCAATCCACTCAAATACATGGGTCAATCCAATCCCATTCTAATAGTTTTAATTCCATTTTGTCAAACTCAACCCAAATTATAATCCGTAAGTCTTATTTATAGCCAATCCTCTACAGCACAATTAAATGTCTGTGTCTATTCTGTGGTGGTCGCTGTCTTATTTATGATATTTGTAATTAATTTTGCATACAGGGAGTAAGATTTACTATGCACGTACTTGCCCATTTATGTGACAAGCAAGGGCATAGGTCAGGGTTCATGGGGACCCTAACAACATATATACCAATAGTTCTCTACGTGTAAAGGACTAAAGGTGTTGCTTGAAATGGTTCTCCTCCAAGGCCAGATGATGACAAAGATAGACACTACTTGTTTGCACGTGGAGAAAATTTAACATCTCCATGTAATCACACTTTACCAACGTTAGGAAATTTATATTCATAGTTATCATGTTCAAATTCAGCTTAATTAATCATTTGAGGTAGACTTACTGTTAATAACATTAGAAATTCAGAATTTAGATGTATATGCATGAAGCTTATTGATGATAGTTAATATTGGATACGCCCTCCGTAGGTGTAGACTAGAGTCATTGTGGGCATTATCCAAGTTTTATGGTTGAAGATAAGAATAAGATCATCCACATGGAATAGATTCAAGGGGAGGGATGAGCGGTCGCTCATCTTAGATTCTTAAAATTTCAATTATTATACATAATTTTATTTTATATTCTTAATTTGATTTTTTAATTTGCAAGAGTTTTCTATTTTTTAATTGTAAAATTTATCTCCCTTGACTTAATTTTTTTATCCAAAAACTTTCTTACCCCTTATAATCAAATCTTAAATCCCTCATCATCTTTAGTAAAAGGAGGGAAGGAACTTTTAAATAGGTCTTAGAGTGCTGGAACACAGAGAGGAAGGAAATGGCTGCCAGAAAAATTGTGCGTGGGATAAAGAAGCATTGAGAAGCAGCCATGATGGAAATTGAGGAGCTGCAACTGCAGCTTGGAAAAATGATAAATTAAGGTGGGAATTAGTGAGTATTTTCAGTGGAAGTATACATGAAATAAGACCTTTGATTCCATGGCATTGGTTTAATGGGTTTATTCTTTGCACTTGTGTGCATATATGTAACTGGTTTGATTTTTGTGTTCATATCAGTATTGTGAGTATTTTTATATAAAAAGCCCCATCAAACGTGATTGATGATGGAATTAATCATTCTCCCATTCCCTTTTCAGCATACGAAACACAGCACTAGTTTCACTGGTATATGTTAAAGCTCCTACCTACAAGGTACTTTCTTTTCCCCTCTGTGTGTACCTGTAAATTTGTGATGTTATAGCTTTCTGCATTAGCAATTTTGAGAGCCTATAGTAGATCATCTCTTACATCCGTTTTTCATTTGAGCAGAGTTCATCCATATATATCACCGCATTCTTATTTCAAGAGAGTCCCAATGTCATGTCATACGTTGGGCAGCACCACTTTTGAGCAACATGAGCTTGATTTGGATCTCCTATAATTAATACAGTTACAGTTTATACAAAATTTATGACTGCACGGTCATAATTTACTCATGACTACGTGGCATCATTGAAAGCAAATCCTAACTGTTCTAACTACAATAGATCTGGATTATTATATTGTATCAGACACGTCATTCTTGGGCACCTCAAGTATACATGCTTACTATAATTAGAAGTACCTAAGGAGTTTAAATTTATTATAATTTAACATAAAACACATTCCTATTATCTTTTTTTTTTTTCGAAACGTCAAACATTTATAAAACGTTCCTAGCCTTCTTTACGTAAAAAAACCCGAAGAATTTCACAAGAAATAGAATGACAGAAGCAAACAGAGAAAAATCGTGAATCTGCACTTCTTTTTCCATGCAAAAGCTCATAAACTCGACATATGTATATAGTTGACCAAATTAATTAGTATGTAATTTTTGTATATTACTTTTAGGTAAAAATTTAAAATTAAATTTAGTAGTTGATATATATTATTCATTGAATAGTTTGTTGTTGTTGTTATGAGAAAGGGGGTGTAAAGTTGGAATTGGGCTGTTGAATAAAAAAAGCAAGCTAGAAATAAAGAGTGTGCGCAGTAAATTGGGAGAGTGAATAATTCTTGAATGTGTTAAATTTGCAATTTAATTTGAAATGTAATTGTTTCATGATCATGAGAATGAACCGTCCTTTCTTACAATTCATTGAAGAATATTGAGATAAAATAATCAGACAATTAATATATCGAATTGCATAAGAAGTCATTTCTTTGAGAAACTGTTAACGAGGGTGGCCCGTCAATCCCTAATAATTTAGCCAATAAAATAAATTGAATAGAACCAGCCATTGAAGCACGTACATGTTAGTTAATAATATAAAGGAAGATAAATTGAAAAATTCAAACGTTAATGATCATACGAGAACAATTTAAATAAAAAAATGTTTTACAATTTACATAACAGAAGGATGAATCAAATACTCAAATTCTATATTCGTTTTGGGAGTCCACAACATAATAGACCAGGAGGGAAACTTTTGAGAGAGAGAGAGAGAGAGAGAACTGTAGGGATGGAACCAATACAACGGTAAGAGCATAGTGATTTAGATGAACGTGAGGGATTCTGTTTATACTTGTGTTTAGTTTTTCAAAGATTCTATTTATACACTTCATAATAAACAAGAACATCAACAGAAAATTACAGCATCAATTATCAGTGCCAAGCGATCGTAAAAGAAAAAATGACATGACTAGAGGGATACGTAAAATATTCAAATTTCATAATTACTTATAAACAAATTCTACTTATTTAGGTCTCATTAGTATGACAATTTTTGTTGGAGGTATTTTAATTAAGTTTTTTCATTTTAAGTCCATGTATCTGGGTCAAAAAATTTAAGAATTGAATAAAGAAATAAAAATTATTTCAGCCGTTAAATATAAATTTAGAGACAAGAGCTATAATATTCTCCCCGTGTCATTGCTATATAATTTTCTCATTTATCAGTTAAAAGCATTACTTAATGACAAAGTTCATACTTATTTGGAAAATAACTGAAAAAAGTAATAGAAAGAAAATTTGCGCAAAAAAGAGGGGAAAAAAATACAGCATTTTTCAATACTTTTTACATGCAGAAAGTGAAACCCAAAGTAGAGAACGAAGCCAATATTGAGAGTCTCAAAGATAAAGGGAAAGTTATAATATGATAAAATTAAGATAAATTTGTTGTCATACTTATAAAATTTGGTTGCATCAATATAATCATTATATGATACACTAAAAAAAAGACATATAACAATAACGTGCCATATTATGTTAATTGTATAACAATTAAAAATAACTTATTGTATTTATATTTTGACCTATATTATTTTACATTTCATTTATGTACCCAAAATTTTTTTGACTTTTTTACTCTTTTTACTTTTTATTTTTTAGTAATTCACATAGAAATATTAGTTTATAACTTTGTTAACTTTCCTTCATACTTTTTTTTTAAAATTTTTTTCAATAACTCCACAACACCATAATTTTATTATTTTTTTCCTAATTTATGAACAAATGTTTTGTGAGGTTACCAAAAAATAAAAAATAGAGGCATAAATTAAAATTTTTTAAAAAAATTTTTGAATTTATAAATAAAATATAAAAATATTGGAGTTAAAATATAAATATAACAAGTCATTTTAAGTTGGCAAACAATTAATATATTTTGACATGCCAATTGTCATATATATTGTTCTTAATGTGCCACAAAGTGATTGTATTGGCACAACTAATTTTATAGTTAGACCAAAAATGTTACTTAAAATTAATATATTATTAGATGAATTATGTATTAATTAATTAATTTTTTCAAAAAATAACTCACCACATCCTTTAACTCCCCCAAACACTAATTTAATTAATTAATTAATAAAAAATAGGCTTGAAATCTCTCTTTTAATGCTCAAGTTATTTGATAAGACAATTAATGACAAAAATATTTAACTATAGGTTAAAACATTTATTCTTTTGATTCGTGCATAATTAAACTTATCATTAATAATTATCCACAATTACAACAAAAGCCGAATCCATTTTCGATTTAGGTCAAGGTTGATTACTCAATTATTAATCTA
Source organism: Delonix regia (assembly GCA_037074485.1). NCBI lineage: Eukaryota > Viridiplantae > Streptophyta > Magnoliopsida > Fabales > Fabaceae > Delonix > Delonix regia. Next base: position 6,870,136 of record CM073462.1, on the reverse strand, counting down.
GCAAAATTATACTAATAATAAATTAATGCTTATCTATAAACAAATTTAAAGATATTATTTTTTTAAAAATAAAAATTATATATTATATTAAGTCATGTCATTTGCTACAATTAGAGCGTAATGACATGAAGTGCCACATGAAACGTGGTATACTTTCGTCATAGGCTTTCATTTATGGTCCAGAATTATGAATTATAATTATACATTATATTCCTTACGAAAAGTTCATATTTACCCTATATATATAAAAAATACATTGTAAGAAAAATTAATATTTTAGTCCTTAAACTGTATACTAATTTTTAATTAAATCCCTATCATTTAATTTTTTTTTAATGAACTCTCTGTAACTTTTAATGGTCCATTCACTCACTGCCATCATTCACTATTATATTGCTGTTATGCAAATAGATTTGATGAAATTAAAATTTTAAATACAAGTAAATATTAAAATTTAAATAGTTAGATAAAAATTTAATGATTTAAATTTTAAAAAGTTATTAGTAATTATTTAATATATATTAAAATTTAAATTATTAAATAAAAATTTAATAACTCATATCTTGTTAAATATAATAAATTTAATCATTTAAATACAGAAAATCTAAATCCAGTCACCAATACAGTAAAATGGAGGATGGACCATACATGGCTCGTGTGTACTTAAATATTGTGTATCCAATTTGGCAGCACATGAGGTGGTGATATAAACCCATTGCTCCATTTTGAGACTATAAGCGTGGGTCCTGCTGAAAAGGATTTACTCACGTCTTTCATTGCTCTGTTTATTCACTGTCGGATAAGTAAACTGGAAGCTTCATTACGAACTGGGGGTCCCTTAAAAGCTTCGGTTTTTTGTCTCTTATAACACCAGCCACATCTCTCCATTATTCCTAACATCTCTTCATTATAATAAATATAACCCCATGAACTTTTATGCGAAACACCTGGTACAACATTTCTGTACAGAAAAAAAACTTGAGGATGAGCAATGATTTCTGCCAATGGCCACATTATAAGAATATTTAAGTTTAAATACCATCGGCAATCATATTAATTTGCTCCTCAATTATAACATAAAAACGGGCGAAACTAGTAAAACACTACTGTAAGGAACTTGGTTACTTTCTTTTCCAATTGCTTCGCCCTTGCACTGGAATGGACAATGACATCCTCAATATGTCCAACTTTGTTGTCGAGGGAGGTATGTCGAAAGGTAACATTATTAAGCTTGGGGGAAGATTAGCCCGGTGTTGGCTTATGAAGAACCTTTTAGTCAGGGTGGACTAGTGCGATGTTTTGTCAGAGTGCATCTAGAGATTGATATTGCAAATCCTCTTATTACGGGTATTTGGATCTCAAGGCCTAGATTGTCGAAGATTAAGATTGATATCAAATATGATAAATTCCAGCACTTTTGTTATTGCTATGGGAGGATTGGACATGAATTGAAGGTTTGTACGTTTGGAAAAAAACATGATGCAGAATTATGGCCAGGGGGTGGAGTTGGCGCCGATTAAGGCGACATTTGGTACTCATTTTGTAAAGAGGCAGAGTGATGATTTGCCGGAAGAGGAAAGCAGAATGATGGCATGTGGTAAGATGGGTGTAGAGGAGAGCATGATGGAAGGGTTGGTGAAAGGTAGTTTATTCGCAGAATGATTTTGTTAGTTATGGCGGTGGATTTGGCGAGTTTGGGGTGCATGAGGAAGCAGAGAGAGTTGATGAATCAGATATGATGAAAGTGGAACGTGAGGAACATGTCGAGGGTGGCTCTTTGTCTGGGTGCGGGGAGGTGGATGGTGCTATGTTCGGCTGCAATTTTTGCCCAAGGGCGTGGGAAAGTAACGATATGGGTGTTAAAATCCTTCTGGGTTGATGAAGTTATTTGGGCTAAGGAGGTCTCTAAAGGTGGGCTGGATGGGGATGGTAGGAAGCTTTTGGATTAGGTTAACAGGATATTAGATCATGAAAATGGATAATTTGTGGATATTACTTCTGAGGATGAGGAGAAAGATGAGACGAAGGCTATGGTGATTAGAGGTAGTGTATAGTACGAATCAGAGCACCTGTAGGATTTAAAGAAGATTGGCCTTGAAAGATTGGCCATAGAGGAATTATCGTCGAAAAAGGGAAAGATTAGGAAAGTTGCAAGTTTTTCTGGTGATCGCAGTTCTGGTAGCCTGAAACGTGTTGGAAGATTTTCTCCGGTGATGGGCACCAAATTCAGCTAAGGTCGTGTGGTTTGGCCAGCAGGAAAAGAGAAGAAAGAATTCTCTCTGTAGTTTTTCTAAAGAAAAAATCAGAGGCAAAAAAATCTAATGCAGAAAAGTCTGAGATTTCATTAAACTTCAAATTCAAGTAAATACAAGTGCATCATAATGAAATACAAAATAAAGTCCTTAAAAATCTGCTGGATGGCTAAGAAAAAGCAACAACCAAATCAAATATTATTATAACAGAAAATTAAAAACAAATTTCCTAAAAACTAGAAGTCCACTAACATATGATTTGAAACCAATCAGATCCTAAGCCATTATCAACATCTCTTCCTGGATTAGGAGCTGTAGTAGACTCCTAACTTTCTTTGAGAAACAAAATTCTATGAACATGAAATGACTTTATAAAAATGTCAG